>JZKD02S1824751.1:374128-398121 GCA_000966675.3 Picea glauca | reverse complement strand
TTTATAAAGTTGTTTTAAGTGGTTCTTTTATTAAAGTGACTTTTTAATAAAGTGTACCTTCTAATTTTAAAGTGACTTTATTTCATTAAAGCACTTATGTAATAAAGTGAAATCAATTTAATATTTCAAGTGATTTATTTTGGAGGGAATGGATCATGACCCTTGATCATGAAAAAGGCAAGATCTAATCTTGGCCTTCGGATTTAGGGTTGGGGAAGGTGAAAAGACACTTTGGAGGGAAAATGTGATTTTCAGATTTATAAAAGAATGCATTGGGTAGTGTGCAAGACATGTTGAGAAGACATCAAGAAGATGAGAGGAGTTGAGTGAGAGAGATTTTCTGAGTATGCTTGAGAGAGGAAAGTGAGCAGCAAAGAGGGCCCATTTTCCAAGGAGATAGGGCACAAATCCCAAGAAAACTTGTTTCTGTGATTTTTGGGCCAAGTTATTTTTCTGATGTGGGAGGTCGTACTATACGGATCCGCACAGTCCGTACAATTCCGTACATTCCATACAACTGTATGGATTTGGAAAGAAAATTGAGGCATCTTCAAGCATAGATTTCGAGGCAGATTTCATATTTATGTTTGTTGTTTCTGGGATGTACAAAACAATCCATATAGTTGAATTTAGGCATGAAAAACAAGGTACAGAAGAGGTCGTACAACAATACAGATTTGGCACATTTTTCGAGGTAGAATTTATTTGGACTGTTTTGGTGTTGTGAGGTATTTCTCTTGGATGGAAATGTGGCTTTGCTGCTATAATGTACTTTCCTGAAAGCTGAATAATATCTCTCTCTCTCTTTCTCATTGGGTTTCCCCACATTGGGGTTTTCCCTGGCATTTTCCTAAATTTCTGAGTGTTATGGGTTGTTTTCCACTGTGTTATTTCCGTTGCTATTTTTCTTAGCAATGTGTATTTCTTCTTATGGTAATTTATGAATGTGGGTTTAGCATTTATCTCTAGGTCGCTAAGTGTTTGATAGAAATTTCATTTGATTTGTTTTGTCATTAAAAATCTACGTGGTATCAGAGCTTTGTCTCTGATAGTGGGCAGTGTGATTTTTGGGCAAAAGGGTGTGATTGTTTTCCTTGAGTTGTGACAGGGAATATGGATGAAAGAATTAGATATGAGGATCAGTTGGATGGAATTTCCAACTATTTGTAGTGGAAGGTCTGATGGATAGTCGTTCTCAAGGAGAACATAATTTATAACTATGTAAACTCTGTTGTGGCATCTCCCACAACAAATCCTGTTGCTTTGGATTTGCATGAGACCAAGGAAGCCAAAGCTCAGAGGATTATTCTGGATGGGGTGAAGGATCACCTTATCCCACACTTGGCTGAGAAAAATACTTCCAAGGAAATGTGGGATGGACTTAAAAACCTGTTGGAGGCGAAGAACGAAAATCGGAAGATGGCCTTGAAGGCCAAGTTGCATGATACCAAGATGGGTAAGGAGGAGAGTGTCTCTTCTTATCTTACCTGGGTGACTCAAGTAAAATATGAGCCGACAACTGTTGGAGAGGTCATTACGGATTCTAAGTTGGTGAGGATAGCCTTAAATGGATTCACCAAAGAATGGGAAGTCTTCATGAAGTGTGTGGTGGGACGTGAACATCTACCAGATTGGAGCAGACTATGGGATGATTTCACTTAGGAGGAGATTTCAGAAAGATCCCAAAACAATGAACAGAAGACAGACAGAATTGATGAGAATGTTTCTATTGTTGCGAAGAGCAGGAAGAAAGGAAGTTCCAGAAGGGACTTGAGTAAAGTTAGATGCTATTGTTGTAACCAATTGGGGCACCTTTCCTCTCATTGTCCTGAGAGGAAGAAGAAAAAGAAGGAACCAAAAGGGTCTGAGATAGTTGCTACAACATCCATGGAGGATTTTGATTCAAATTTCGACAGGGATTTTCTTTGGTGACCCTAGTTTCCAGTGTCGGCAGCAGGGGATTTGGAGGTGATATCACATGGATTGTGGATAGAGGAGCCTCTAGCCACATGACGGGAATCTGGCGAGTATTCGTAGATTTCACAGAGATTGGTCCTAGCTGACAAGTGGTAAATGAAGGTGGTATGGCAAAAGTTGTATGTGGAATTGGGAATGTTATATTCCAACTCGATTTTGGGGGACTCTTGGATTTTGATGGGGTTCTCTTTGTTCCAGGGTTGAGGGTTAACCTTCTCTCAGTATTAGCCTTGGAGGATGTAGGATATTGCATATTGTTCAAGAGGGAACATGTCTTTATCTACAGGTAGGGAGTGGACCCGGTAGAGCTGCAACTAATCAGTAACTAGGTGGACAGGTTGTATATGTTGAGAGGACAACCTTCAGTGTATGATTCAACGTCAGATGAGGAGCATGAGGAGGCTTCTAAGATTGCAGTGGCACCAAGGATTCAGTCTTGCATTCCGAGAGAAGAGATTGAATCTCTTCTGAGAACTGGCAGGAGACTTAGCAAGGTTGATCGAACCAATGCTCAAGATGAAGTGAACTCAGGGTTCTAGGAGGTTGCCAGGAGAAGATATTCTAGTTCGATTTATGTGCAGGTGTTGAGGATGGCTCCAGGTTCAGAGGGAGCTCCTATAGAGCACAGTTTGATGGAACAAGATGATAGTGGTGGCAACAAGTACTTCCCTTGCTAAGAGGGACTGTTAGCCTTTTATCTCGGGAGGTACTCTGCATGTTTTGTCTTGTATGCAGATGTTACCTTAATGTTTACACTACCAGGCACTTAACTTTGTAATAGTTTTTATAAAGTTGTTTTAAGTGGTTCTTTTATTAAAGTGACTTTTTAATAAAGTGTACCTTCTAATTTTAAAGTGAATTTATTTCATTAAATCACTTATGTAATAAAGTGAAATCACTTTAATATTTCAAGTGATTCATTTTGGAGGGAATGGATCATGACCCTTGATCTTGAAAAAGGAAAGATATAATATTGGTCTTTGGATTTAGGGTTGGGGAAGGTGAAAGGACACTTTGGAGGGAAAATGCCATTTTCAAATTTATAAAAGAATGCATTGGGTAGTGTGAAAGACATGTTGAGAAGAAATTGAGAAGACGAGAGGAGTTGAGTGAGAGAGATTTTCTAAGTATGCTTGAGAGAGGAAAGTGAGAAGCAAAGAGGGAATGTTTTCCAAGGACTTAGTGCACAAATCCCAAGAAAAAGAATTTCTGTGATTTTTGGGCCAAGTTATTTTTCTAAGGTGGGAGGTCGTACTATACGGATCCATATAGTCTGTACAGTCTGTACAACTGTACGGATTTTGCATGAAAATCGAGGTAGCTTCAGGCACAAATTTCAAGGTAGATTTCATATTTTTGTCTGTTGTTTCTCAGTCATATGGAGCAGTCTATACAGTTGACTGTGGGCATGAAAAACAAGGTACGAAAGAGGCCATACAACAGTACGAATTTGGCATGTTTTTCGAGGAAGAATTTATTGGGACTGTTTTGGTGCTGTGAGGTATTTCTCTTGGCTGGAAATGTGGTTTTGTTGCTATAATGTACTTTCCTGAAAGATGAATGATATATATCGCTCTATCTCATTGGGTTTCCCCACATTGGGGTTTTCCCTGACATTTGCCTAAATTTCTGAGTGTTATGGGTTGTTGTCCACTGTGTTATTTCAACTGCTATTTTTCTTAGCAATGTGTATTTCTTCTTATCGTAATTTGTGAATGTGGGTTTATGCATTTATGAAGTTCATGCAAGACAATTATCTCTAGGTTGCTAAGTGTTTGACAGGAATTTCATTTTCTTTTTTTTTTCATTAAAAATCTACATGGTATCAGAGCTTTGTCTCTAACAGTGGGCAGTGTAATTTTTGGGAAAAAGGGTGTGATTGTTTTCCTTGAGTTGTGATAGGAAATATGGCTACAAGCATTATATATGAGGATAGATTCGATGGAATTTCCAATTATTTGCAGTGGAAGGTCCGACTGACAGTCATTCTCAAGGAAAACAAAATTTATAACTATGTCAACTCTGTTGTGGTAGCTCCCACAACAGATTCTTTTTCTTTGGACTTGCATGAGACCAAGGAAGCCAAATCTCAGAGGATTATTTTGGATGGGGTGAAGGATCACCTTATCCCACACTCGACTGAGAAAAAGATTTCGAAGGGTATGTGGGATGCACTTAAAAAATGTGTTTGAGGCGAAGAACGAAAATTAGAAGATGGCCTTGAAGGCCAAGTTGAATGATACCAAGATGGTTAAGGAGGAGAGTGTCTCTTCTTATCTTACCTAGGTGGCTCAAGTAAAAGATGAGTTGGCAACTGTTGGGAAGGTCATTACAGATTTTGCATTGGTGAGGATAGTCTTAAATGGATTCACCAAAGAATGGGAAGTCTTTGTGAAGTGTGTGGTGGGACGTGAGCATCTACCATATTGGAGAAGATTGTGGGATGATTTCACTCAGAAGAATATCCGAGAAACATCTCAGAACAGTGAACAAAAGACAGACAATGTTGATGAGAATGTTGCTCTTGTTGTGAAGAGAAATAAAAAAGGAATTTCTGGAAGGGACTTGAGTAAAGTCATATGCTATTGTTGTAACCAGTTGGGGCACCTTGCCTCTCATTGTCCTGAGAGGAAGAAGAACAAGAAGGAACCAGAAGGGCCTGAGACAGCTACTACAACAACCATGGAGTATTTTTCTTTAAAGTTCGACTGGGAATTTTCTTTGGTGACACTAGTTTCGAGTGTTGGCAGCAGAGGATTTGGAGGTGATATTAGATGGATTGTGGATAGTAGAGCCTCTAGCCACATGACGTGAATATGGAAAGTATTCCTATATTTCACAGAGATTGGTCCTAGCCGACAAGTGGTAAATGAAGGTGGTATGGAGAAAGTTGTATGTGGAGTTGGGAATGTTAGATTCCAACTTGAGTTTGGGGGACTCTTGGAGCTTGATGGAGTTCTCTTTGTTCCAGGGTTGAGGGTTAACTTGCTCTCAGTCTTAGTTATGGAGGATGTAGGATATTTCATATTGTTCAAGAGGGAGTATGTCTTTATCTACAAGTAGGGAGTGGACCAGGTAGAGCTGCAGCTGATCGGTAACCAGGTGGACAGGTTGTATATGTTGAGAGGAAAACCTTCAGTGTATGATTCAACGTCGAATGAGGAGTGTGAGGAGGCTTCTGAGACTGTGGTGGTGTCAAGGATTCAGTCTTGCATTCTGAGAGAAGAGAGAGAGTCTCTTCTGAGCACTGGCAGGAGGCTTAGCTAGGTTGACTGAACCAATTCTCAAGATGAAGTGAGCTTAGGGTTCCAGAAGAATATCTTCTAGTTCAATTTCTGTGCAGGTGTTGAGGATGGCTCCAGGTTCAGAGGGAGCTCCTACATAGCATAGTGTGATGGAATGAGATGATAGTGGTGGCAACAAGTACTTCCCTCGATAAGAGGGACAGTTATCCTTTTAGCTCGGGAGACACTCCGCATGTTTTGTCTTGTATGCAGATGTTGCCTTAATGTTTACACTACCAGGCACTTAACTCTGTAATAGTTTTTATAAATATTTTTTAAGTGGTTCTTTTATTAAAGTGACTTTTTAATAAAGTGTACCTTCTAATTTTAAAGTGACTTTATTTCATTAAAGCACTTATGTAATAAAGTGAAATCACTTTAATATTTCAAGTGATTCATTTTGGAGGGAATGGATCATGACCCTCGATCTTGAAAAAGGAAAGATCTAATCTTGGCCTTTGGATTTAGGGTTGGGGAAGGTGAAAAGACACTTTGGAGGGAAAATGTCATTTTCAGATTTATAAAAGGATGCATTGGGTAATGTGCAAGACATGTTGAGAAGACATTGAGAAGACAAGAGGAGTTAAGTGAGAGAGATTTTTTGATTATGTTTGAGAGAGGAAAGTGAGCAGCAAAGAGGGCATGTTTTCCAAGGAGCTAGGGCATAAATCCCAAGAAAAAAAAATCTTTGATTTTTGGGCCGAGCTATTTTTCTGCTGTGGGAGATCATACGGTATGGATCCGTACAGTCCATACAATTCCCTACAGTCCATACAGCAATACATATTTGGCACAAAAATCGAGGCAGCTTCGGTCACAAATTTCAAGGCGGATTTCATATTTCTGTCTGTTGTTTCTAGGCCGTACAAAACAATCTGTACAACTAACTGTGGGCACGGAAAAGGAGGTACGAAAGAGGTCATACAACAGTACGGATTTCACACATTTTTCAAGGAAGAATTTATTGGGACTGTTTTGGTGTTGTGAGGTATTTCTCTTGGCTGGAAATCTAGTTTTGTTGCTATAATATACTTTCCTTAAAGCTGAATAGTGTCTCTCTATCTCTCTCTCATTGGGTTTCCCCACATTGGGGTTTTCCTTGGCAGTTGCCTAAATTTCTGAGTGTTATGGGTTGTTGTCCACTGTGTTATTTCCGATGCTATTTTGCTTAACAATGTGTATTTCTTCTTATGGTAATTTATGAATGTGGGTTTATGCATTTATTAAGTTCATGCAAGACAATTATCTCTAGGTTTCTAAGTGTTTGACATAAATTTCATTTGTTGATTTTTGTCATTAAAAGTCTACATGAAGTAGGTACCATAAACCTTTCATTGTGATGGGTTCATTGGTGATTGTTTCATGCCAATTAGTGGAGCTCATCCATTATATCAAAAGGATGAATTATGATGAGATTTATTTCCTTAATCTATGATAATGATCCAAGATGACATCTTCATCGTAGAGCCGACATAGGTTTGACATATAAATGATTTTCAACATGTGCATATATATTGTCCCTCGGGTGTTTCTCCATTTCCTGCAAGCATCCATATCCCCAATGGATTCACCACGGTATCCCAAAACTTGCTTTACTACTAACGAGAATCCATAGCCCTGACAGAGATATATGTGTTATAGCAAGATTTGCCTCACCCTGTGCAAAATTGCACAAAAGGACTTTTTCCATTTCCCTATGCAGATTTGAAGTTCCTTTTTGCAAATCCCAGAGCTAAAAACATTATTTTTCCACATATACGTTCCCTAACTATTATACAACATGCATATATGCAGGTTGCACCACTACAACCCGCATACATAGGATGAATTATGATGAGATTTATTTCCTTAATCTATGACAATGATCCAAGCTCACATCTTCATCGTAGAGCCGACATAGGTTTGACATATAAATGATTTTCAACATGTACATATATATTGTCCCTCGGGTGTTTCTCCATTTCCTGCAAGCATCCATATCCCCAATGGATTCACCACGGTATCCCAAAACTTGCTTTACTACTAACGAGAATCCATAGACCTGACAGAGATATATGTGTTATAGCAAGATTTGCCTCACCCTGTGCAAAATTGCACAAAAGGAATTTTTTCATTTCCCTATGCAGATTTGAAGTTCCTTTTTGCAAATCCCAGAGATAAAAACATTATTTTTCCACATATACGTTCCCTAACTATTATACAACATGCGTATATGCAGGTTGCACCACTACAACCCGCATACATAGGGGTTTGTGCCCAAAATTAAAAATGTTGTCAGGTTTCCATGTCATGTCACGAGATCCATGATCCTTGACCTTCCATATACTGGAAATGTTCCGACTCGGTCCTTCAGTTCCACTTGAAGGCTATAAATGGGACAAATCCGAGCTATGGAAAAGGGGAGAAGAATTCAACTTTGAGAGAAAAGTTACTGTGGAGAAATTATTCACTTCATATTGAGTCTGCACCCCTTTTTCCTTTTAAGTCTGAACACATTGTTCAACCCCCAAGATCTTCCCTACTTGATTGAGAACCTCATTATCTCTCTTATATCAACTTGCCTTTGGTGGAAGATTGAAGTGGTGGAGGCCCAACTGGAAGGGACTTAGTTTCTCAGTTCTGAACTGTGCTGACACAAAAGTTTGTAATTCATTTACTTCTGCTGATTACATTTTAATAGAAATACTCTTTTCTCATCCAATTAATATCTTGCAAATATTTGAATTGTTATTCCATGGGCATATTTGTTATGAATGTTGATGGATTATGCTATTGAATGTGCTAAAATTATATATTATCACCATATGTTTGCATTTCTTGGTTGTTGAGGACAAGTTGCAAGTGTATTGCTTTGAGTCAAGTGCTCAATGGTGGACTTCATCGAACGTCTGGACGAGGTATGCATTTTATCTTGTATTGATAGCATATTTGTTTATATATCATACCTGATATTAGAGTTGATTTCTGCAATCATTTCCATTTGTTGTGGTTTACCCCTAGCCATAGAGAGATTTTCCTCGTAACAGAATTGGCGACCATATCGGGGATAAAATTTTATTTTTCGGCGTTTGGAGTGTTTTTTCTCCTTGGATTGATCTCGTTTATATTGAGTTTCTTGTCGTCTGACTGGTTGAAAGCCTCTATTCATTCTGAGTTTAAGTTTCTTAGTCTTCTCCTTATCCTGGCTATGTTTTATCACATATACACGAGTTTTTACCTCACAGTCGTGTTAGCACTCTGTAAATTTGTTCAAATGATAAAACAAATGGCATTGGTAACCTACAAACCAACTTTAGAGATGGGTACTAGCATTATCAGCTAAGATTGGGCTCTCTCCTATCACTTGGTATTTATTTGGAAATCAATGGCTAGGTTTGGTTGTTTGGGGTTTTTTTTATAATTTTGCTGGCAAGGAAGGGGAGGGACACTTAGGGATATGTAGTCAAACTTCCGAAAAGGAATGGAAGCATTGATTGGTTAGTAGAACTCTCCATAGGATAAAGGATAAATGAGGCGATAAATCTGAGTTATAATTTGTAAATTTGTAGAGTGTAGGAAGAAAAGAAAACATATAACTGCATCAGAGCATTGAATAAATGAATTATGAATTAGTTAGGAAGAAATTAACACCATTTAAATTTCTTAAGCCAAGAGAATCACAAGATGAATTCTAGGCCTTTAAACTATCCAATTTAAACAAAATACAGTGTAAATGGAATCAAAAATACATGAAATACATACAAAGAGAGAAGACAAAACTCAGACCACCACCATTAGAATCTTTTCATGGAATGTTCAAGACTTATTCATGTGTATTCTATTCAGCTTCAGAAAATTACATTCAAGATCGGATATCTAAAACTGTGCCCTTGCACTTCCACAAACACCAATACATTTGGAACCCCTAACATTTATACAATTTGAGTTCCTTCGGTTTGAAACCAATTACAATAATTGAAATGAAACATTTCAGGTCTTAAAATTGATTACAAATGACATTTTCGGCTTTTAAAACTGATTACAATAATTTGGAAAGAAAACGTTTCATGATCTGGATTCCAATTCCTTTGACGCTTCAGCTTATTTCCTCACCACTTTCTTTGCTCTAATATTCCACATGGTCAGACATCTTCAGTGACACCTGGACATCATTTACTGGACCCTGGAAAACCGCACTTTGTCTTACCTATCCCTACCATCTCCTTCCATTGCAAGTTAGAAGGGATATCATAATTCATTATTTCTTTGATCAGGATCTCCAGTTCAATGCAGGAGGCATATGTCATGATTGGTAGTCCAATTTTCACTTCTTTGAACTCATTCAAAATCTCAAAATCTGTAATCAGATGTTCAACTAGGATTGCTCCTTTTAGATTTTCCTCCAGGGTTTCAAACTTGGAGTGATCCATTCTGCACTGAGTGAGGCAAGCAATGTATTCATTGTGTTCCTATAGTAGATAGGCATTATTTCCATGGTATGACACAATTTTGAAAGGTCCCAGCCACATATGGTCAAATTTCCCATGCTTTCCCCTGTCTTCATTTCTGGCATCCCATTTCAATACCAAATCCCCTACTTTGAAATCATCTTCCTTAGTATGCTTATAAAAGTCCTTTTTAATCCTGTCTTGGTGTAGTTGAGAGTTCTTGAAGGATTTCTCTCTTTTTTGCTAGACATTGATTAGTCCACTTGTTCTCCTTTGGGTGGCATCTAGTTGAACATCTTGATCCTATACCAATCTCATCACTGGAAATCCTAATGAAGTAGGTAAGATCGCCTATGTTTCATCCACAATATGGAAGGGTGAAGTGACAATAGACGTTTTAGTAGTGATCCTGTCAGCCCATAGTGCATGGATGAGCTTCTTGTGCCAAGCCTTTTTGTTATCCTACAACAGCTTCTAGATAATTCTAGTTAAGATTTTATTAGATGATTCGACCAACCCATTACCTTGAGGGTAATAATATGTGGAATGGCCAAGAGTTATATTGTAATCACTACAAATATTTTCCATCTTTTTGGACTTAAATGCTGTTTCATTGTCTGTAATGTTTGATTGGACAACCAAACCTAGAAAAAACATTGTTCTCCAAAAATTGAATGATAATAGTATATGTGGCTTTCCTAGTGGGAACTGCTTCAATCCACTTGGTGAAATAATCTGTGGCTGTCAGTATCCACTTGTGATGAGATGAAGATTGTGGATGAATTTCTCCTATGAAATCAAGGCCCCATTGTCTAAAAGGTGCTTCAACAGAGATATGATTCAGGGGAAAAGGATGCAATTTTCTCTTACCATAAAAAATTTGGCATTCATGACAGCTTGAAACTTCTTTGTAAACATTAGAAAAAATAATAGGCCAATAGAACCTAGATCTCGGTATCTTGTGCACATTAGTTTTCCAATAATGGTGCCCTCCACAATCACCTTTATGAAACTCTCTAATGGTATTTTATACTTATCCCTCCATCAAACAACTCAACAAGATTCCTCCTGGATCCTTCCAATACAGAGATTGATTTACAATACAAAACTTTGCTTCTTTTAGCTTTAAAAAAATGGCCTTAGTTTTTCTCAATTGAGGAGGAGCCTGCAAATTTCTCAACACATAAATAATGTCAGCATACCATGGGGAGTCAAGCAATTTTTGGGATACTTGAGAGGCCTTTCCTTCTTCTGAATCTGCTGACAAATCAACAATGAAATTAATTCCCAAGAGCTCACAATTTGTCTGTGCCATCAGCTTTGCAAGTCCCTGCCCCTTGATCAACTTGGTAGGTTTGATCTCAAGGTCATACTCCAACAAAACAACTATCCACTTTCCCCTTCTTCCCTCGATATTAGGCTGAGTTAAAATGTCCTTCACAGAACTACTGGGTACATAAGCAATGGCATGAGAATGCAAGATATAAACTTTAAACTCCTTCAGGGCCTTGACCAGTGCATATGCCTTCTTTTCCATGATATCATACTTTAATGGGGAATCCCTCAATGCCATACTATAATATGCTATAGGATTCTCAAAATTTTATTCATCCATTTCTAATAAAACACCAGCAATGGTGTGCTCTGAGGAAAAAGAAAACAATATAAAGTCTTTTTCAAAGTTGGGACTGGCCATGGTCAATGCCACTTTAATATCTCCAAAGGATTTTATGGCTTCAGGGGTCCAATTTATCTCACTTCCTTTCTTGAGAATGTTAGTGATATTCTTTATGATTTCAACCAGGCTAGGGATGAATATTCTCTTAAAATTTACTTTTCCCAGGAAAGATTGCACTTCTTTCTTGCTTTTGGGTGTGCTAATTTTTAGGATTCCCTCAACTCTGCTAGGATATATCTTTATTCCATCCTTTGAAATAATGTGACCAAGTGTTACAAATTATTTTGGTCACCTCAGTGATCACTTGACAACATGTGTTCATGTTCCTAAAAAATATTAAAAGAGGCTTTCTCCAGGAGAAAAAGTGATTTGACTTCCTCTGCCAGAAAACCCTATGAAGGACGGTCGTCGCACCCTGCTCTATTCATAGGGTGTGATGATGCTTCATCATCACATTCTGCACCATACTTGGACTGCAACGTCGTCGTAGGCTGCTAGTGCATTAGGGTACGATGATGCTTTAAGATTGGGAAAAGTCAAATTTCATGAATGTTCTAGAAGGTGAGGTGGCCTCCGATCGGTTTGGATCTTACTCACTTCTCTGATTTGGTGGGATCATCCTAATATCCTCACCCATCTCTCTTTCACACTATATAAAGAGGGATCTCTCATGGAAAAGGTGAAGGTTAGGCTAAGAATTTTATGAAGAATTCTACATTGGATCATGCTTGAGAGCCTCATTTCAGTTCACCAAGTCATTGTGGATATTGTTCATTCAAGGTTAGAGCAAGTGTGTGTGTTGGAGAAAAGGGCCATCGAAAGGGGACCTTATGACATCAAGGCTTTTGGTTTTAATTTCCACTTTCATTTTAATATGATACAACAACATGTTTCTTCCCCATAAAACTAGTCTTGTTTTATTGTATGATTCCTTGATCACATACATAGGTTCTCGTTGAGTATATTATATTGATTTCACTTTGGTTGGCTTGTGTTCCCTTGTAGATTCAATATCAAAGGAGCACCAAAGTAGAGCTAGGATGGAAATAGCAAGAGGAAGTGACATTTAAACGATATGTTATCTATATATTGTTAACTAGTAAACTCAATAGTTAGAACTTAGGGAAAGCATCATATTCTATTATGTTTTGTTCTAGTTCCGGGTGGATCTAGGGAGATCTATTTATGTCTGCATTTACCGATTAATCCTATAAAAAAATTGGTGACCATACTGGGGATATGAATTCATTTTGGTTTTTTTTTTCTAATTTTATTTTAGCCTACCTTCTTCTGATTGAGTTCATTCTCTGAGTCTTTGGGTGATCCATCTAGACTCGCTGGGTCTGAAAGTTCAGTTAGTTTCTTTTCTCTTTTTCCAATTTTTCCTTATTTGCAGAGATCGTTGCACTATAACATATATACATCCTGCAACAAACCTCAGACGTCACACCCTTATTGTCCAATCCAATGCATTGGCGTCGCACTGTGTCCTATTGGTAGACTGCGATGACCTTAGCTCGTCGCACTGTGTCCTTCTCTCAGCCTGCAACGATTCTTGTAGGAATTGTTGGAGTGAGCCAATTTGTATTTTTCCTCCCAGTTTTGCCTCAGTTTCATAGGATGGACTCTTGATGCCAGTGTTTGATTGATTTCTAAGTTTAAGGCTTGCAGTTGATTGGTTTTCAGTGATTGAAAGTCTTTCTTTATAAATTTTGCGAGTTTTTTGTTTTTTGATTCTTTTCATAAGGATATAATATCTGGATCTTGATCTGAGTGCTTGTTTGACAAAGGGTCTTTGCTTTATTTGTGGTTTTGGATTGATTTTTTTTTCCATATTGTTTGTTGATTGAGAAACATTTTTGTTTTCATTTGACAAAAATCCTTCTAATCATTTTCATTTTTTTTCTATGTTATGAGTTTGATTTGGGAATTGTGTTCAATGTCTTGATTTTCTTAGATTACTCTTTCCTTTCTTCGTTACGTCTCTAATTTGGTTTGGGAAAGGAAGACCTGAATTCATTTGTTCTTTTTAGTAATATTTGACAAGGAAATTATTGCATTCAAAATACTTGTTAGGAGAAAGGTGGAAATGTTTTATAGTATTTTATTATTTGGAATTGTGTTCATTCAAGAAATGAGAAATTGTATTTCGTAGCGTTTATACTTCAATAAAAATACCTTCTTCCTACTGTAATTAGAGTTCATTGAATTGAAAGATTGCATATTCATCTCTTCTTTCATTTTATTAGGTCAAGGTCACAACATCATCAATTTCGTCTGCATCTCCCTTTTGAGTAAACAACAACTTTTAAAATACAGTGTAATTTAAAATTTATGAGTAACTTTTATTTTCTAGAAATTATCTTCACCAACATTATCTAGGATAGCACTTTGGAATAGGTTGTAAGGCACACTCTCCAAAGCATCAAAACACATAGTAGTATCTTTTGATAGGGAGAGTTCAAATCTAATTGCTACATTTTGTCCTGGGAAGCCCTTCTCACACAAGGGTCAAACCTGAGGCCGCATTAAGACTTGCAGATTTACTCACCTTGCTTTGTTGGTCTTGGTGTAGAAATTGTGTGTATTATTGGGGGTCACTTGAGGGTATACCCACGATTATGTGTGGGAGCCTTTCAAGTTGATTTCAGGCTAGATACCCTTCCTTTGCGCGTGAAACAGATTGTCGGTTGCTTCCCCATGCATCATTTTCATAATTAGTAACCTTAGTAGCCTATCTCTTTAGGGTATTACACGAGGTGACTATGGAGGGGAAAGTCTTCACGGTACCTGGAATCGACGTTGGCCAAAATCACTCGGCCTCCTTGGAGGGTATACCCACGATTAGGTGTGGGATCTTGCACCAAGGTGTAAGTCTGTTAAGCAGGTCGTCAACGTAACTTTTCCACCCACTTTATCCCAACCTCTTCTTGTCTTGATTTCACGAAGTTGTATTTCATCACCAACTAGTGACTTCGAAATAAGAAGGTTTGTTTGCTTGGTTTGATTTCTAGATTTTATTAGCGAGTGTTGTTTTTTTCCTTAGTTGGCCATAGACTTTTTTCGTTCTTTATTTGGTTTGTCCAACATCTACCTTCGTCATTCACGTAGGATGTAAGGGCTACCTCTGGAAGATCTGGAAGGTTACCTTCCTTTGCTTCCCAACTCACTAGAAGGTCTCCTGAGGGAGCAGTCAATAACAAAGTAGCCTCATAGGTTGGAAGTTCACACTCTTTAGAGGGATTCTGAATTGTTTCAGATTCCTTAGAGGCATTCAGACTTCTCCCAAATATGTTATTGAGTATTAGACATGATCCACACTTGCTATGAATGAATTCAATGAGAGAACTTGTTGTTGTTGACAACATTGAAGTACCTATTGGACCTAACGCGGGATCTAGAGTAGACGATCCACTTTTTCAAAGTGAATCATTTAGAACCTTGGCTCACACAAATGGAACTTTTAATCTTATCTCTACCCTTATCTCAATGTGTGATCTTTATGACAACCTAGGAGTGATTCCTGATTAACCTATGGCATCGCAAATGCCTAAGACGTCTGTTACCTATACAATACCCTTAGACCATTTTGCTGGAATGACCAGTAATGTCACCACTATTTCAAATCAATTGTTGGTCGGCTCTCACTCAATTATTCCTCTCCAAATGGCCCATTCTACTATGGTCCCACATACTACGTCTGTTTCTACCAAAAACGTGGTTATCACTCAATCTCCTATTGGAATGCAACTTCCGCTTAGACCAAATCCGTCACTTTCCCCTAGGTATAAGGATTTGAATACTTCCATCGCTATCCCTACCTAGAATCCATCCGGAGGGTATAATATTTTTGTTCCACCTGGGTATAATGTTGCTACTAGTTTTCTTCCTACACCTACCCAGGTTCTCTCCTGAGGGTTGTGCGTCCCTCCTCCACCTTTGTCTGGAGCAGCTAATCGTTCTGGCCCTAGTGGTTCCAATCCAGTTGGAGGCACCAATCTTTCTATCACTTCTAGTTTTCAGATTCCTATGGGAGGTCAAACTCAAGTTGGGAGGCAACCTCAATTTGGGGGGCACCCTCAAATTGGGGGAAAACCTCAACTTGGGGGGAAACCTCAATTTGGATTCCATAACACAGTTTATGGACATAACATACCTGTGTTACAATATCAACCTTGGACTCTTCCTTTCCAAGGTAATCAACAACCGATTGGGGAGAAACATCCTCAAGTTAATTCTTTTGTACCTCCCAATTTTGGTCAACCGTACCCAGGTTCTATAAATCCTACTTGGGGAATTTTTTTTCAATCTAATGTTCCTTTTCAAGGGAACATGCCTAATCAACCCAAAAACACATTTTAACCAATGAAAATCAAATTTTAATCCATGAAAATATGGAGGAGATGAAGATTACCTTTTCTGTGGAGACGATTCGTCGAATGATCAGTCATGCACTCCACCATCTGCAATTGAAAATCGAAGTAAAAAGAGGGTTTGGAGCAATGGTTCGGTGAAGTTACAAATGAAATAGTGAAATGAAAGTTTTTACCTATTTTATTGATTTTTCATTACGTTTCATTTGAATATTATATTATTTTATGCTTTACCCTAACCCTAAAGTCCTAACAACTTTACAATTGGTTGATTTTTTGCAGATTGAAAAATTATAGAGGTGAAACATTGGAACAAGGGTCCAATTGTTTGGTTTGTTTTTATACATTTGTCGCATGTACAGATCTTTTTAGGTTTTTTCAGGAAAAACTCCGAGCAAGTCTTGATTCTTTCTCACGCTCATGAAACCATGAGAACATAATCAAGTAGTCTTTTGTCATTTTATTGAACTCATAATGGTGACACGAAAAACAAAGCCTATGGAGTATCCTTTAAGCTCTTTTCATGCTCCATAAAAATGAAAAAATTGTCGAGCGACCTTGTTCTTTTCATGCTCGAAAAAGTATTTGAAGAAAACAATTGATGAGCGGTAGGTTATCACTTTTTCAATCTCATCAGATTAATTTATGAAAAAGGAACTGATGGAGTTATCTTTAAGTGTTTTTCAGAATCTCTAAAATTGAAAAACCCCTGAGTTTTCTCTCTTTGGACTCATTAAACAAACATAGAAAGACCCATATGGGACCAAACCACTCCTTATTAGGGTTCGTTAAACATAGTCCGATGGACTCGTCTGAAGGATGAGCTTACGTCAATAAGCATATGTTATCCTCCTCAAGCTTGCGTAAAATTAAAGAGGTACTCACCAAAAATGGTGGGGGGGAAATTGGGAAAGAAATGTGTATCTGTATTCGTGTTAGTGGCAGTAATAGTTTCTCTTGAACATGACACCCCTGTTCGTCATTGTATCTGGGTTGGGAAATCCATTTGTCTCTCATTTGACCATCCGTATGTCCATATGTTGGGTCCTCCTTGAGTCAATGCTGCCAAAACCATTGTCCGGTCATTCATATGTTCAAGAGAATTCCAACCTAAACAATCCTTCTATCAAGTCGGTCGTCTACAGTTATAAAGTTTCTACCTTGTCGACCTTCTTTGTGTCAGTTTTGAATCACTTTATACTCTGATCTACCTCAAATCTATTATATATTTCGTATCATTGATGGGGGATACATCAAGGCACTCCTGTGATGAGTCTTTTCCTATTGACTTCAACTCATTATACAGGAACAAGACTTAGAAATCATTCAATACCTTAGAACTTGTATGCCTCAATGGCAGGTTTCTTTACTTTCAACAGTGGGTTCACATTATTGAGCCCTAATTGGAAGATTCCATCGAGTGTTCAACTTCAAATCATTTATTCACATTCGTTGGATTGTACTAGGGTACCTTGGGAGTCATTGACATCAATGGTGATTTCCCTCGCACTTGTTAACGGTTCTCATCATTGACCGGTAATCATGTGGTTTATACCATGTTCGAATTCAACACTTGTAATCACATGGTTAGATTTGTACTTAGGGACAATGTAAATGAAGACCCTGGATCACACCATTCTGTTCCAAGTTGCAACAAAGTATTCATCGTTTGTATTTACACATAGATCCACTTTGTATGTCTCATGGCTATGTTCAACTTGAGTTCCTTAGAGCATAGATCCACAGTGTATTTCTGGTGGTTGTGCCAATTCATAATGACATGGATCCACAATGTATATTTAGTGGCCATGACTCACTTGACATTTTGTAATATGAGTATGGGAATTACTACCTCAGACAATGGTATATTATTATGCAAATGATTGAATGTTTGCAGGTTCCCGATCGGTGCGCTCCTTGTTTTCGACACACACATTCTACAAAGTATTTTGGCTATCACGAGTTCCATATTCATTCTTTGGGGGGAATTCTGTTACACATTATTTTGGTCACCTCAGTGATCACTTGAAAACATGTGTTCATGTTCCTAAAAAATATTAAAAGAGACTTTCTCCAGGAGAAAAAGTGATTTGACTTCCTCTGCCAAAAAACCCTATGAAGAAAGGTCGTCACACCCTATTCTATTCATATGGTGTGATGATGCATGATTGTCAAATTCTGAACCATACCTGGACTATGAAGTCATCGCAAGCTGCTAGTGCATTAGGGTGAAATGATGCTTTAAGCTTGGGAAAATTCAAATTTCACGAATGTTCTAGAAGGGGATCTTCTAGAAGGTGAGGTGGCCTCCGATTGGTTTGGATCTTAATTGCTTCTTTGATTTGGTGGGATCATCCTAATATCCTCACCCATATCTATTTCACACTATATAAAGAGGTATCTCTCATGGAAAAGGATAAGGTTGAATAGGCTAAGAACTGTATGAAGAATTCTGCATTGGATCATGCTTGAGAGCCTCATTTCAGTTCATCAAGTCATTGTGGATCTTCTTCATTCAAGGTTGGAGCAAGTGTGTGTGTTGGAGAAAAGGGCCATCGAAAGGGGACCTTATGACATAAAGTCTTTTTCTTGTAATCTCCACTTTCATTTTAATATGATACAACAACATGTTTCTTCCCCATAAAACTAGTCTTGTTTTATTGTATGATTCCTTGATCACATACATAGGTTCTCGTTGAGTATATTATATTGATTTCACTTTTCTTGGATCGTGTTCCCTTGTTGCGTCAATATTACAGGATCACCAAAGTGGAGCTATGATGGAAATAGCAAGAGGAAGCGACATTTAAACGGTATGTTATCTATCTCTTGTTAACTAGTAAACTCAATAGTTAGAACTTAGGGAAAGCATCATATTATGTTATGTTTTGTTCTAGTTTTGGGTGGATATAGGGAGATCTATTTATGTCTATATTTACCAATTAATCCTATACCACCAAGCAACTTCCCTTCCTCAATGCCAAAATTGGACTTCTTGGGGTTCAATGAAATCCCAAACTTCCTACATTTTTGAAAAGTACTTCTTAGATGTTTATGATGTTCTTCATCAGAAATTGAATACACAATGATATGATCTAATTAAATAACAATAAATTTGTCTTTCTCATCAAAAAAATCTATATCCATATAAATTTGAAATGTTTCTCCTGCATTCATGAGCCCAAAAGGCATATTGGCATACATGAAGGTTCCTCGTGGTGTTGTAAAAGTTGTCTTTTCCTGATCATCAGGGTGTACCATGATTTTATTGTATACAGAGAAACCATCTAGCATTGACATTTTTTTAGAACCAACCACTTTCTGTAGAATGTGATTCATCTTAGGCAGTGGGTAATTTTCCTTGAGGGATACTCTTTTCAGATTTCTAAAGTCTACAGATAATCCGATCTCTCCACTCTTGTTTCTGATAGGTACGAGATTTTCCACCCACTTAGAAAATATCAGAGACATTATGATCTTGGCTTCAAACAACTTATTTATCTCTTTCTCAATTAAGGGTAGAAACAAAGGATTGATTCTTCTTAATTTCTGTTTGAAAGGTTTATGATCCAATTTTATTGGAATCACATGCTGAATCACCTTGGTATCATAAACTTTCAGATCTTCATAACTCCAGGAAAAAACATTAGGAAATTATTTCAATAAATTGATATACCTTTTCTTGACCTCTGGGATAAGTTTCTTGGACATATTAATGATCTTGGGATCTTCCTGAGACCTAATGTTGGAATATTCAACATCTCCATCATTTCCAGTAATTTTAGGACTCTTGGCCACATCATTATTGTCAAAGCGTTTCTCCAATGGGACCATGCCTTTGGGAATGAAGTTATTTTTTATATGAATTAAATCTTTACCAACAATTTGATTCTTGAAATAACCATCATTTGTGAACACAATTGCATCTTCTTCTTCACCACAATATTCCTCATCAATATTCAAATTTTCAAATTCATCCTCCATCTTGAGGAAAATTTCTATTTGTTTATCATCTTTGAAAACTTGCCAGTACTTAATATTATCTGGTACTGTTAGCCTGTGATTGACCTCAATTTCATATTTTTTGTTAGGGAAAACTTGAATTTTGAAGAATTAGGCTGAAGTAGCTAGGGCATCAACAATTTGATTCTTCCCTCTTGGAATCACAGAAAGATTATACTCTAGAAATTGCTCAAGAAGATCAAGCACTATATTTCTATAGGCCCTCAGCCTAGGATGTTTTTCTTGGTATATACCCTTTATCTGATTGATAATCAACTCATAATATCCATGTACAACTATTCTCTTAGCACCCATTTCTTTCAAAGTCTTCAATCCCAACACTAATGCCTCATATTTAGCCATGTTTTTGGTGCAATAGAAAGAAAGTTTATAAGAACACAATTTTGTACTTCCTTTGGGGAGGTTAATCCACACACCAACCCCTTCTCTTTCTCTACTGACAACTCTATCGAAGCTCATATTCCACATCTGATTTTCTGCATCATTTTGTTGCTCTGAACTCTCCTCATTTTGCTTATCAGATTGGTTTTTGGAAGCCATATCAATCTCTGGTACTTTCTCTTCAAAATTCGAATCATTAAAGAAAATAGAAGAACCAATCTCAGTCTCCATGGAGTAAATGGGATGGTTGTTTGGTTGGGCTTTGTTACTAACCATGTATTTGAGAAATACTTCCTTGTACAACCTCCTATCTTGACCAAAAACATGGATAGTGGCATATAACATATCCATTTGCAAAGTCCCTTTCAACTTTGCAACCCATGACCTAGATAAAAACATGACAAATTTAGGAGGGATATCAGCAACCACCACATCCATGACCATATTTTTTGCTAGAATTTGAGACAAATATACCACTAGATCTTTGATTAGGCCTTGTAATATCTTTGTATGGCCTTGTAATGTCTTTGTATGGCCTTGTAATGTCCAGGCCCAATTGGTCCATGACCACCTTGGGCATTAGATTATGGGATGCTCCTGAATCTAACATAGTGTTGTGCAGATTCATATCATGAATCTTCATATGGACATAGAAAGGAGGTACCTCATCAGCTTCACTACTCTCCTCTACACGTGGTCCAAACAATATTTCATGATGATCATATTGTATATTCAAAGTGCCATAATTTTCTTCCATCTTGAGCATCTTAATGATCAAATTTCTATATTCACTATTCTTTATCAGCTCATTGAATGGAACAAAGATTTTAATTTTTTCCATCTCCCTTTCAAAGTTAAAGGAAAATGAGGTTTTCTCTACCTCTTTTATGATTGTCTCCTTTCTTGTTTCAGGTACTTTCCTTGGAGGTTCTTCCTTCTACTTTCCTTTCTCCACAACATCCTTTGCAATAGAGTCCTTCTTAGCTTGACTTGAAGAAGGTATATTATTTTGAGCTTCTTTGGTAGGATTTCCCTTTGGAGGATTTGCAGGCATATTTTTATTTCGAAGATTATATTTTTTTTGGAATTGCATGATGGCATTCTGCAACCCTATCTGATAATTCTTCTTTTTCCATCGACAACCTTTTATCATTCTCCTACATGAATATTTCATTTGCATCCATGAACTGATCA
The DNA here is from genome assembly GCA_000966675.3 of Picea glauca. Classification (NCBI taxonomy): domain Eukaryota; kingdom Viridiplantae; phylum Streptophyta; class Pinopsida; order Pinales; family Pinaceae; genus Picea; species Picea glauca. The sequence continues at coordinate 376,784 of JZKD02S1824751.1, read as the reverse complement.
TGTTCTTCTTTATTTAGAAACACCTTCGTTTCATCACCATCACAACAATGCATATTGTCTTCAAATTTTTCATCAAAATTCTCATTTACATACTTATTTTGAAAATGAGTTCTTATTTGTTGATCACCTTGGTTCCTCTGATCTCTTTGTCTAATTTGTGGAACTATTGGTCTCCTTTAGTTTCTAAGTTGAACATCATCCTGTTCTCTGGTGCTAGGATTATTATATAAATACATCCTCTCCATGACTTTCTCCATGGTTTTCATCATCATTTCAAACCTCTCTTCTAATGAATGTGAGGTTGAAGGATGTGCCCTATCTTGAACCTTGTTCATGTCTCTGTCAGAATTATAATTGATCTTTCCTGAAACCATTAAATTTACTTCAAACTATATTGCACCACTCATCATATTATCTAGTGAAGTAGATCTTCTTTCCCTTAACAACAAATAAAAATCACTTTCAAAGGAATTAGCATATCTAAGTTGAGAAGCCCTAGGAGGAGGTTTTACTTTAGTAGGAATTGAGTTGTAAACTTTGATAAATCTTGCTGAAAAATCTTGGAATGTTTCATCATATGACCTTCTCATGTTGTTACACTGGGTTAGCAACTAAAGGGGGTTTTTCTTGTCACCCCATTTTGCAAGAAAACTCATTTCAAAGGATTCAAAATTTTTGATAGTTGTTGGTGGGAGAGCCCTGAACCATTTTATGACTTCTCTTGCAAGACTTTGTGTAAACAACCTTATTTTTGCATCTTCAAAATATACTTCTTCTAGGTCTATAAAATCATTGAACCAGTCTAAGTGTTTTTGGGCTGACACATTACCTTCAACATCATACAACTTAATCCTCTGATTATATTCCCGGGGCAAGTAATGTAATTAAGAAGGTAGGGTAAGAGGGGAAAGCCTAGATGCCATGGCTGCAGTAAGAACTTGAAATGGTTGTTGGTTAGGAATCACAAGAGGTTTAGTAGAGGCAGCTAAAATTAAATCTTGGAACCTCTTCTCGTCAAAGATGATCTCCTTCAAACAAAACTCTGATTTAATTCTGAACGGAGTTTGATCAAATTTCAAATCAAAATCAAGGTCTTCAATGCTTGTCACTCCATATTTGGGAAATGATAGATATGTTTCTAGAAACAGAACTTGGATTATTGGATTTTCTTTACTTTTGTGTAAAATTTTCTGAGGATCAGACACATGGATTACTTCTCCTGGGTCTGGATTGCTCCTGGTATGAATTATCTTGGGAGCGAGGATTTCTCACTCAAAATAATTTATGCTACTGGTCTCTTTATAATGGAGTCGCCAGGGTAAATTTATTTTCATACAATAAGGTGATTGATTCACTGTCACCCTCAGGAATCAAATCTGAAGATTTAAGTCATTATTTTCCCAGGGAAGATTGCACTTTCATCCCCGACAACCGCGCCATAATGTTAAGACTCTGTAAATTTGTTTGGCTGATACAAAACTGAAAGAGGTAACCTACAAACCAAATTTAGAGCTGGGTACTAGCATGCTTGGCTCAGAGAGGGATCTCTCTTGTCACTTGGTATTTCTTTGGCAATCAATGGTTAGATTTTGTTGTTTGGGGGGTTTTTAATAATTTTTCTAGAAAGGAAGGGGAGGGACACTTAGGGATATGGAGTCAAACTTACGAAAAGGAATGGAAGCACTGAATGGTCAGTAGAAATCTCTAGAGGATAAAGGATAAATGAGGCTATAAATCTAAGTTATAATTTGTAAATTTGCAAAGTGTAGGAAGAAAACACTACTACATATTGTAAAAATTCCGACGTTTTATTTGCGGCGTTATGGACAAAATTGTCCATATTGTCACAAAATAGAGGAAATTTATTAAAAAAAAAATTCATGTTGCCCGATAACATCGCTCTTGCCACATTAACGTCGGTCTTTCCATGTTAATGTCACTCTTGCCACGTTTTCCACTGGAACGTCGCTCTTGCCACGTTTTCCACTGTAACGTCTCTCTTGCCACGTTTATGAAGATGTATGTCGCAATTGCCCCGTTAACATCACTCTTGCCACGTTAACGTCTCTCTTGGCACGTTTTCCACTGGAACGTCGCTCTTGCCACGTTTGTGAAGATGTATGTCGCAATTGCCACGTTAACGTCGCTCTTGCCACATTAACGTCGCTCTTGCCACGTTTTCCACTGGAACGTCGCTCTTGCCACATTTGTGAAGATGTATGTCGCAATTGCCACGTTAACGTCGGTCTTGCCACGTTAACGTCGCTCGTTCTACATTTGTGAAAATGTATGTCGCAATTGCGACGTTTGCGAAACTAGGTTTTCCCCTCCAACGGTCACCTTAGTATGTTCACCAAGTCAAAATACCAATGGTCACTTAGGACTTTTTTATGTCGGAATTGCGACGTTACAAAATCTATAAATATGTTGCATTTGACGGATGTTGCAACAATTTTTCTATAATAACGACGCTTCAAAAAGGGTTTGCGGGTCTTCTCAGTGAACAAAAAATAGATATTTGTTTCAGTATAAGTCTGTGGCGAAGAATGTCAGAAAACATTAGAGCTGGGAAAAGAATTAAAGAGGGTGAAAAGGGTGACGGTAAATGTTATTGCCCTTGCAAAAATTGTTGTACTAGACGTCCTGAAAGAGTTTT
>JZKD02S1824751.1:328661-346341 GCA_000966675.3 Picea glauca | reverse complement strand
CCGTATCTACGCTATCCGTAGTCCTATCCTGCTACGTCTCCACCTACAAGTTCGTCGTCTTGAACGAATGTTCGATTACATTGAATATAGACACATTCCAAGAGAACTTAATAGTCTTTTGGATTCATTAGCTAATTACATCATGGATCGGTATCTCGCCCACATATAAGATTTAAGGAAAGCAAAATTGTACATCACATGTAAATTAAACACATCACAGACATCATCCTGTACAAATCATTTAGCACTGTAAAAAACTCAGAAATGTATATATATATATATATATATATATATATATATATGGCGTGACTGAAATGTTTTGATTACATAGAAAAAGTATGTAGAAGAGAAAAATTTTGGGTTTTTAAACCCCTACAACATCGCCTGAAAAGGCATACAAAAATATGATCACCAGAGAGACTCTAATCTCTCTGCACTACATTGTGTTGTGAGTAACATATTACTGCACGCACTATGCATCTCAACAGAGAATTGACATTCTCTGGCACTCCCACAGTGTGCCTCTGCAAATGTAAAGGCACTTCTCCCCTTCGTAGAGGAGGAATGCCCATCGTGAGGCCTTGGATGTTTCTTTCAACCTCCCAGAGACCTATCACAAGTACTCCCAGATATGCTACAACTGGAGTACCCCCACGACGTCCCGATATCGGTATATCGGCTGGGCGCACTACTCCCTTGTATGCATGTTGAAAACAATACATCTGTCAAAAACTCTTCTACATACCCAAAAAATATATATATATATATATATATATATATATATACATTAAAAAACTTAAAAAACAAAACTAGACAAGGCATGGCTCAGTCTCTTACTTGACAGCATCCCAATCTTCCCCCACAGGTAAAATCAACTCCATACTCCCGCGGAAATCCACCTCAGCATATGGGAAGTCCTCTATCCATAGATACTCCCGTCTCAGCCAAGCAAAGAAATTGCTAGTGAAACGAAACTCTGACTCCTCTATTATCCTCAGAGATAGACTAGTCCACCTCTCCATCCTTGGTTTGTCCATTGGTCACACCGCTAGTGTTATCTGAGGCTGCATCTTGGGGATGCGCTCTAGAAAAAATGAGACCAAAAAATAGCCATAACCAAATTGTTTCTGTCCCATCCGGCACTGTGAAACCTGTTCCTTCACATTTCGAAGGAACCCTGCACTCCAGTTGAGCAGTGTTTGTTCCAAACACTGAACACCATAAGCCACCTATGATCTTGATGCCAGATTTGCACTAGTACTACCCGTCACGCTCATGATGGAAAACAGTATGGACCAGAGGGGTAGCTCTCAGATATCTTTGATAGTGATTCTACCCCCTACCAGTCTTGCTCCTGGGACACAGTGACGTTCCAGATACACGTCCACTTGCTTAGGTAGCACCCTCTGCCTGAAAAAAGATATGGGAACCCCTCTTTTCGAGAGGCCAGTCAAAAAATACATGTCTTCTAACTCAATGGTTAAAAGTTGTGTCCAAATCCGGAATCCTTGCTCCGCAACATCCCATAGGTCGATCATGTGCTCAAGCAACAAAATCTCCTTCTTCATTTTTTGCAATTTGAAGAATTTTAGTAAGCCACAAGCTTGCAATGTGGCCCATGTGCGAGGACTCAGAAAGGCAGCTAAGCCTTCCATCTCATGTTCTCGTTCTTTCCACTCGATCATGGTCACCGAAATCACCTACAAAACAAAAGAATAAAGAAATTCATTATTTCAACATCTTGGCATTTCGGAAATTTTTAAAATAAATCTAAAAAACATGAAATCTAATTCCCACATCATTTAAAGTGACCACACCCTCTTTTACAATCACCACGCCCTCTTAGCCATTTAACATCCATCATATAACAATGAAACATTTTTAAATGCAAACAATTTATTTATGGCTGCGTGGGCATATGTGGGGATTTTTTCATGGGTTCTTTACCAAAAACGACCCGTCCAATTATCTATTGAGGCGTTGGCATCTTGGCCATCCCCTTCTAGAACAATTTTTTAAAAAGAATCCCCTTTTTCCACCGTTTTTCAAAGAGGTCGATTTGGTTCTGTTTTGGGAAACTTAGGGCTTCATATTTTAAATTAAATGATGCTATGAAAATGAGTATTAAACCATCTAATTGAAAGAAGCAGAGATGGACATCTACCTGGTCCAAACGACAAGTGAAATGGTGAACCGTAGCTTCGGCAGCAAGCAAAACAAGATCCACCTCAAAATGAGAATTTCCACTACTCCAAAATCCTTGTGCAAAATGAAATGGTAAATGGAATTTTCATTGTATTTTTATTTATAAACTTCCATTTTTATAAGGTATAGTCATTTGTGGGTTTCTCTAACAATATAATGGCTTCACTAAACCCCTGGTTTGTAGTTTTGGCATCGCAGGTTTTCTGGTAGTTCTGATGGATTATTTACCTTGTCGCTCTTATGATCATAGTCTTAGTTCGTTCTCGAGCTCGAAAATATGAGAACGCAACCAGGTAAAATTTTATCTCTTTTTAGGACCCGTACGGATACACGAACACACGAAAAAGGAACCCCCCTGGAGTCATCTTTAAACTCTTTTCAGAATCTCTAAATATGAAAATATTGTCGAGTGACCTTGCTTCCTTTCACACTCATTAAAAGGTTAGAAAGGGCATCTTTCGAGCGATAGTTTATCTCTTTTTTGTTCTTGTTAGACTACTGTACGAAAAAGGAACTGAGAGAGTTCTCTTTTAAGTGTTTTTCCAAACTCTATAATCCTGAAAAACCTTCGAGCTTTCTGTCTTTGGACTCGTTAAAACACACATCGACAGGCCCATATGGGACTGAACCCTCACTTCTTCTAGTTCGTTAAACAAAGGAAGAGGAACTTACCTAAGGTGATTTATATCGAGCATGTGTTATCCTCCTCGAGCTCATTAAATCAAAAAGAGATACTTGTCTATCTGGATGGGGGAAAAATTGAAAGGAGCAAGCCAAGCAGTCTCTTGAGAACATTATCCAGCAATTCTTAGAGTCGCCCTTGAACACGGCACTTTGCCATTTGCACGCATTGTAATTCAATGAACCTTTGCACTGAGCCAATCCTTTGAGTTCCTTTCACTCCTTTGGGTCACCTGACACAAGTCACAGTATCCACTGCATATTTTTGGTCCATGTCATGTTTTGCTGTTGTGCCTTAGTGTTCAAGGGAAGTATCCACCTCTAGAGTCAACCATCCCAAATATCTTGCCTCAAAACCTATGTCAGTCCATGTCCATTTGATCTACCAATTACATCTCTATGTTTGTTTTGTATCGTTGATGAGGGATGCATCAAGGCCCTCCCTCGACGAGTCTATTCCTATCGACTTCAACACATTATCTGGGAATCAGGCTTAGAAACCAGTTAGTACTTTGGGACCTGCATACCTCAATGGAAGGCCTCCTCACATTCTACAATAGGTTTACATCATCGACCTCTAATTGGATGATTCCACGGGTGTTCAACCTCAGCTCATCTATTCACATTCGCTGGAATGTACTAGGGTACCTTGGGAATCATTGACATTAATGGTGATCTCCTTCGCACTTTTTAACGGTTCACACCATTGACCGGTAATCAAGTGGTTTCTTCCATGTTCGACATCAGGACATCTATTCACATGGTTAGATTCATACCATATTGGGATTGGTAAGAATACCCTGGGTTGAGTGCCCACTTTGATATATGCTTTGCCCAGGTTGCAAACGAGTTTTCTATTGGACAAATAACACATACACTGTTACATAGATCCACTTTGTATTGGTCATGGCTATGTCTTGTCATCTCGTAGATCCACTATGTATTCTTCATGGCTACGATCAATCCAAGTCATCAGAGTATAGATCCACATTGTATCTTTGGTGGCTATACCTCTTATCAATACAATTATGGATCCGCAGTGTATTTTATGGCGGCCATATCTTGCAAGTCTTGATCACCCAAGCATAGGTATGCTTGCCTTGGGTTTTCAAATATTTCATGATATTTGTTCGATGCTTGTGTGTAGCTTCCGTCAGGTTCTCCGAGTCTATACCCTTTCTTGAACGTCTACAAAGCATTTCAGTTATCAGTTCACATCTTCTAACTTCATACTTTCAGGGGAAATATGTTACACCTCAATATTGTTCACTTCGATAAGTGTCGTAAGTGTCGCATGATCCTCTCAACTGTCGCAAGTGTCACATGACATTCACAAGTGTTGCAAACATCAAACAAAGCATACTTCCATGATGACAACGCCAAAAAGACATCTAGAATAACTCAGACACTTGATTTGGAGGAGGGAAAATGATTAATTGAAGTCAAGTAACTCTTATCACCTGAGAGGAGCTCTTAAACAAAGGTTTTGAAGGTGAGTTCTCCCCTACATCAGCCTTAGGAGCGTTGGTGCTCCCCTATAAGGTCTTAGGGAGCGTTATAATGCACCACTTCCCCTCTGAAGGAGTGTTATCCATCCTTGGAGCACTGGTGCCCCCCTCAAGATTCCTAGGGAGTGTTATAGCGCCCTGATGCCCCTTTTGAGGGAGCGCTGTCTAATCTGAGGTAGTAGTTGGCCTGTTGAGGAGAATAAGGGGAGGATATCTCAAGTTTAGAAGGAAGTTTCATTTGAATTCTTAGTTCCATCAGAAGATCCCTTATCCAAGGATGGAATTCCTCAACTTGTTCTAAAGATAACTCAATAGGTTAAGCTTCTCTTAACCTATATAAGCAGGCTCTATGATGGTGAAAAGGGGGAAGAATTTCTAGCATGAAACCTATGATCTCATAGGAAACACATAGTCAGTCCAAGGAGAGTGATCAGTGAAGCTGCTATCGTCCAGGTTGTGAATCTTTCGAGCAAGGGATAGACAAAGGGGACTTGACGAAGCTGTCGCATTCGCATCTACGATTGTAAGTATTGTTGTCATTATTCTCATTAATATGACATGCTTGGCCTATTTCTTTCTAGTTTGTGTCTGATCTTACATGAAATTATCATTGATAGATAGATCTGTTTTCAAGCTAATATCAATAGAGTAGGAAGTGGTCGTGCTTTGTTTGTCTACAGGGCTTGCCGAGGAGCGAAGGATTGGAGCTCAACTTGGAGCGTGCAGGGACAAATGTAGATAAAGAGGTACTTCCATTCTCCTTCCCTCTCATTTATTAGTTTTTATGGATTTGAAAGGAAGTCAGTGTCCACGTTAAGAACTTTTTGTCTTAAAGTTAGGGTCTAGCGCTTTGAGGCAATCTACCTTTCCGCAGGGAGATTTTCCTACAACACTCCTGCCAACTGATATTTGTGTCTTTGTGTTACAAGAAGGTTATGGACTTGTTGACCTATAGCTGTTGATAAAAACTTATGTAATTTTCCTTGTATAATCCATTCCTAATTTTCCTCCATACTTACAAAATTTCGAGATCATCGCGGGTTCCTAACACATTGATACGCCTAACTTATGGGACACGCATAACACTCACTTAATTTATGAAACCTTCATTGTGCACTATCCACACTTAGATTTTTTTTTAAAGTAGACATTCATCCACAAGTGTGGAGCACTACCCTGATCACTCATACACCTGGTTGTCCCTCACCTCATCATCCCACTCATCCACTTATCCAAGGTCCCTCCATATCATTATTATTATCATCCACCATTGTTCTTCTCTCGCTCATCCACCCTCTCAATCCTCCCATTACCTTGTCATTCCTCCATCCCATATTCATGTTATCTCACTTATCCTGATCATTCACATGTACCACTTTCATCATCCCAAACATTTGTCACCCCATGGCACTTTACATCATGTCCTGTCACATTTTCCAACATGCATTAAATCATTCTTTCTATAAATTACTACCACTCATATAGTGTTAATACCATTATTAATGATGAGTTTATTGAGGAAAATTCCCATAAATGTTAATACAAATTATCATTTAAATTCCTAGAAATAAGAGCTCTGGAATGTGTTAAAATGAACAAGTGTCTTTCTATAATATCAATTTGAAAGGTTGTTGTTAAGTGTGTCACCTTGGATAAATATGTCAACTCAAAGAAAATAAAATTTTTGTGGAGACACCATCAATCTTTTTGGATAAGAAGATGAGATATTTTAGTGTTCATAGGATTACATGTATTATTCTACATTACCACCCCCAAAAAAGAATTTGAATAGGAATTGGACATCCACAATTGCATTAGTAGGGTGTGTGCCAAAGGTTTATGACTTTAAGGAATTAATTTCATGGTGTGTTAAGAAGTTCAATAAGGAAAGGAGAATTATTCAGTTACAGGGAGAATATGAAGACATACTTGGAAATGAAATTGGCCCAAAAGATATGGAACTCGACATGAATGTTGAATAAATAGAAGTTGCAGGTGAAGAACAAAGACTACAAGAAAACATAAAAAAATGCAAGAGAATTGGCTACCCAAGAGCCAATTATATTTGAAGAAGTTTCCCTTACCTTGGATCGTGCTACATTCAATAGAAACTCAAGAAAGTCAGTCATTGAAAAATTGAATTCAAAGAATAAGAAAATTCAAGAGAAATGGAATTAAGAATTTGATTTTCAAGGGTTTCCACCCTCCAAATTCATGGAATCTCATGAGGCCACAGGAGAAGATTTGAAGTTTGCAATTGGAGATATAAAAAGTGAAAATGCAATTCTAAAAGATAGAGTAAGAGAATTGGAAAATATCTTTATGGCCCCATCATTGTTTTCCAATCCTATCACCACCATACAACCCATGAAGACTCTAGAAGGAAAACTAGAATTGAGCTCAATATTGAAAGAAACATCAAGTTTGCTAGTTGTTGTTGATGCTTGAAAGCACAACGATGAATATTATGCTCGCAAATGATTGCCAAGCTTTATTATTTAACTATATTAATAATAAACTAGTAGGTGGGACCCTCTTGTTATATTACTTATGGAACTATGGTGGATAAGAAACTCTTATATTTTGTTCGCTTATGTGATGGTAGAAACACAGTCTTCTACAACTCATTTGTTTCAGATCATGTTTTAAAATGTTGTGGTAATATGTGGTGGTTGGATGATTTAAACATGGAATTAAATGGTTTGGATGATCTATGATAGAAGATAATAAGACTGCCCTTTTGGATAAAATAATTATACTCAAGTTCTAATGTTGTGTATTGTGACGACAAATGTTGGGTGCTCTTGATCCTTGCTACTATGGTTATGCACATTGTTTTAGTTTCATAAGTGGGTTGTGCTCCTAGCATATTTTCTTTTGAAGAAGTTTGATATTACCAAGGGGTGGCACACTTTGCAAAAATCATATGGAAAATGGATATTTGGTTAATTAATCGTGTAGTGCTATGGTGAGTGGGCTTGGCTCGTACTAAGAATTCAATGAAGTTGGAAGGGAGAAGCGACATGCATTTATTGCAAGTCACTCAAACTCCCCTCAATCCCGTCACCCTAGTCATTCTTGCATTATTTTGGCTCTAGTAGTTGTTGCTACTCCACCTTGCTCGGTCATGGAGGAAGTATACAATCTTGTTTTTTTCCTTGCACAAGATTTTCTAGGTATGGGTTTTCTTACTTTTCCATCCATGAGAGTTAATCTACCCTTTGGATCAAATTTTGGCTCCGATTTCTCGTGGTCTGTGTGATTTTCAAGCTGTTATAATATTTTGAACCGTGTATTGGTGTTTGTGTCCTTGGATTCTTACGGTGGTTTTTTTGGACTGTTGGCATTTTTAAAAGAAATGGTCACGGTGTTCTTGCTGTGTGTAATCATTTGCATAGAATGGTTGAATAAAGATTGCAGTGAAGCCTGCTTTTCCATGGATATGTTTTTGGGTTGACCTCTCTATTGAAATTGGTTATAATAGTCTGCCAAAGCTATGGGATTTGTGAATTCCCCACCTATATCTTGATATTACTGGTCTTTGTGGATAGTGTACGCATGCCATATTTCGAAGCTGTGGGTTTCAATGTGAACTGATGAAAGATTAAAGTATTCCATGCCTTTTCTAGGAAAAACCCAGAGGTGTTAGATTTCTTGTTATAACCTCATTATTTCATGGTAAACATTACACATTATGAAGACATGATACCTAGAGGTTTATGAAAGAAATATTCGTTATTTTTGGTTGTGCACGAGTTTATAGTTGGTCGCTCACTATGCAGTGTTGTTAAAGGGGTTGGTTCATTTTTTTTCTGCTGGAAGTTGCAATCTATTGTTTTGAAACCTTTACAACTAAGATCAATATTACATGTTATCCCTGTGGTAATTTATGATAGGAACCTATAGAATGAGTTGTCTACGCTATTCAAATACCAAACTCTCTGGTCAAACCACCTGTTCTTACCTTCCACTTGCTATCTTAAACACTAAATATTACATTGATATCGTATTTACTCTAGTTCAATGGTTGATGCGAGCACTGGGTGTGCTCGATTACTTGTGCATGATTTTGTTGGTTCCTTTGTTTGGTAATTCTGGAAGAGATCTGTATCCACTTATTTGAAGCTTTGGATCAAAGTATTGAATGTTATTTTGGTTCAATCATTATGTTGATTGTATAAAAGGGACACATGTGTTCGAGATGTTTGAGGCTCGAATAAGAGTGATAACGTCTAAATTGAGTTTGTTGATCAGTGATTAAATAAATGATGGATATGAGTTGATTTTCAACACTGTACGTGCTCCTGTTGGTTTTAAAGGATTAATTATTGGAGTTAATGGTCGTGGCTCAAAGTCTATTGTGGTTTCTTATAGCGATTACAATGTTGTTCGTTATGACTGTCATATAAGGATAATGTGGATACAATGGCTACTATGATTAAATAATTCTGGGCATATAGATTATTGTATAAAATAATTGGGAAGCCAACAAGCACATTTTTCAAAGAAAGTACCAGTTTGAGTTATTGTTTTGAAAAGGGAACACTATTAAAATTTGAAGGTCTGGACAAAGATATGTTTTGATTGCATGTTTTGATTTATTTTCAATTGAACAATATCCATATTAATTCCCTGTCATTCTATCAGTTTTTTCTAATTACATTCCCCTCATAATCCTAATTTCCCTAATTGCATCCATGTTCTGTGAAATAAATTTAAAAGGCAAAGTCTGTGTAAAAGGGACAAAGGATAACATAGCGATGGTTTGTAACTGATATTTTGATATTTTATTACACAGTAAATTGTTCGATTAATTGAAAGTATTCATGTATTAATCCCCTATAATTGTATCACTTTTCTCTAATTATACTCCCTCCATATTTTCCATGAACCCTATCACCCCCTATTCACTTGGCAATTAATGAATGGTTTGTTATGGATGGATTTGCATGTATCTCGTGTCAATTTTTGAGCCAATTTTTTATTCATGTAAGCAAAGTGTCATGAATGGTTTTTTAAGAGCTTCATTACTGACAAATGATTGCTACAGGATGAGATTTTTTAGTAGGGCTAGCAATGGCAGAAATAACAGAGGTAGGAAAAACTAGAACTGAGGCCATATGAGGCCTAGATTTTCTATCCATTTTAATGTTGATCCTCATGAATTGAACCAAATTTTCCAAGCTGGGTAATTTAATTGGATTGGCCATGGGATAGTGCACCCTTGGCCAGAAAGACCCCCTTTCCAGCCTCCTCTGAATATCCCTATCATTCTCGTTCCTCCACATGTGTCTTTACAGTTGAAAGTCCCCGTAAATGATGGATGACAAGATATCATCAACCCCCCTATCTCTCCCCATTGTGGTTGGCCCACTATGTCATTTCCTTTGCCACCACATGTCAATCCCAATGTCCATATTTCCCGTTTTGTTTCTCCAGTTCAATCTTCACATGCTAGTAAGAGACTTAAAACAGATATTCCCCAACCTGTGAAAGAAAAAAAAAAAGGAGTTGCCCCCTTCTTCTCCCTCCGATGATTCCTCAAAATATTTGTATTCATTCATGCATTTTAAGGATGACTATTCCCAGGTGATCAACGAGATATATCCCCAAGGGTCTAATCAACGACAGGCTACTTATGAGAAGTCTAAGGGAAACAACAGTGAAAAAAGGAAAATTGTCTCACAAAGTGGAAAATATGGTTTTTAGATTATGTTTTTATGATTTCAGTTTATGAAGACAGTTCTTAGTGGTTTTCAGTACTTTTGGACATCAAGCTTTGTTTTGGTATTTTCTAGATAATGTCGATAATGTGGATATTTATATATTTTTTGGATATGATATAATTATTTATGATATTTAATATCCCGTTTGAAATATATTTAAGGGAGGAAAAGGGTGGCATATGGTTAAAATGATTATCTTTTTTATGTTATATTTCATGATTTGAAAGGAATAAATGACGAGAGTCAGAAGGGGTCCCACCTACCTAGTTATTATTAATTAAAGACCCTTAACTATATTATTATTATTTATTTCTCCTAAACTAATTAGTTAAGTTAAATCAACTTAGCTAAAGAAAGTAGTTGATCTACTTGATGCAAACCCCCTATCCCTCTGAAAGGCTGCATGACCTCCCCGTTAGGATCTTCTGGTTCTGGAGCCGAAATGGCTCTTCTGGTTCCAAACAGGAACCCTTCAAATGAACACACGGGTCCATCACTAATGCTCAGTTGGCTTTTCCAAGAACCAAGCATGAGCTCCCACCGCACAAGACCAAGAGCCGTGACTGCACTCTTATCCTTCTTGCCTTTCGTGAATCGCAATTCGTGGTTTCTCGAGGGAGAGACCCTCGACTCTTCAATCACTGAATGCCAAAAAGTGCTTAACAATGTTTACCCCCTCGTTCAATCCTTAGTTCACGTGGCCCTCCACTGTGACCTCGTGCTAAGTCATAAAGGGTGCTTATTGTGGATCGAGACTTCACGAGACAAACATCCCGCTCCTTTGTATTTTGAATCCCCAGTTGCCGAAATGTTGAAATAGGGCTCTAGATAGGAGCTAGCCCTCTCTTGTATGCTTGTGACGTGACCTCCGGCCAGGCTCAAATCCCAACGCCTATTCCTTCAGGTTTTCATGTTTCGTGAAATCAGGGTACAAGGGATATCTTTGCTCCTTGGAATCCCCGGTTGCCAAAATGTCGAAATGTCTTGGCATTTTATCAACGACTCACAATAACCCCTGAGATCTACGGCCCACGTCTTACCTCGCTATTTCTCTATTTCGCGATTTGGGGTTTTGGGAGACAAGGGCCTCTGTCCTTCCAACTTGCGATACCTGAAATTGTGATGTGGACCAACGGTCCAGATCTTCCTGTGATCGATGGTTGCTATCCCTCCTGACCTTTGAAAATCAAGAAGCCCTCGTCACTAACCACCTCACAGCTCCAACTTATCCAATGGCTTGTGGGGTTTCAACGTTTCTCCTCGAGGACTTTTCACCGTCCGTTCAAATCTCTGAGACTCACTCTCACCGCTAACCTCCTCGTAGTTCCACCTTATCCAATGGTTTGCGGGGTTTCGGCGTTTCTCCTCGAGATATTTTACTCACTTCAGAATTAGAATATTTTCTAAGTCTTTGAAGACTTGGTCTTCACTTCTTCCTAGGAGATGGGTTTTTCTGGGTCTCGATAACTCTTCTCTGAAATGTTATTCATCTTGATCTTTTCTTTGTGTAGGCCTCGAATTCCCACACACTCCTTGCATCTAAGGGATTTTGATAACTCGGATCCAAGGGGTTTCTCACAGAGAGTTTCCTTCCTCCTGATCTCCTGGTGTTCTCTCCTCACTCGTTGCACACCTTGCAGAGCTTCAATGAAAAGAAACAATTGAAATGGGAAAACTCACAGTCATCGTTTCATTCACTTGTTTATGGGACACAAAAATAACAGAAAAGACAGGAAAATGTAAACACAACTGCACAACACGCATTTGGATCAATTTTCCCTCTTTTTATATTCACAAGTGACCAATGGCTACAAAACACATTCAAATTATAGTAACTCAAAAACTGAGATCTCCTGCTAACTTGCAGTTCTCCCTTACAGTTAATTTCTCTCTGTGTTGCAGCTAACCCCCAACTGGGCCTACAAACTTCTACTTAACTCAAAACGATTTCTAGGGTTTCCCATGGCTACTTGCCTACTCTAAAATTTATCCTATGATATCTTAGTTCAATCGCATTCTAGAGCCATAGTGGAAACTCCTGCGTTGTTTACGATTTTCAAAATGTGCCTCAAAGGGTAAAATTTGGCACTTGTTCAAGCATGCCTCCAAAGGTAAATTTCGACGCTACGTGAAGGCGGATTTCAAAATCAGTTGTAACTACCCACGTTGAAGTTCTGGAAGAACTCTCACATGTTGAGTGGTCCTACCTCTGTGTGCTTGCCAACGATGCTCCTGCATCATACTCCCCTTGACAAAAATTCATGGACCCCTATCCATGAGCTCATCTACTAAATTTCGCTGCTTCTGGATAGTAGCTTTGTTTTCCCAACTGGCATCTTCTATTGGGTGTCCCTTCCATTTGACCAGATACTCAAAATAAGTCTTCCTCTTGGTCTTCTTGCCAATCCTCTGATCAACAACTTTCTCCATCTGTGGCTTTTCTGCAACAGGCATCTGTTTCTCCCATTGAAATTTTCCTTGGGCTTCTGACCCTTTCGTTTCATCTTTACTGTACGGATACAGGTCTGAAACATTGAATATGGGTGAAATTCCCACACCATCTGACATCTCAATCTCATAGGCGTTTTCATCAAACTTCCTCAAGATCTTACAGTGTCCTATCTTTTTCATCTTCAACTTGTTGTATGTTCCCCTAGGGAATCTTTCCTTCGTGAGATGTGCTAAGACCTGATCTCCTACTTCAAATTGAAGTTCCCTGCAATGTTGATCATCTATGTGCTTGTATTTCTGATTAGAACTCTCCAACTATCCTTTGATATGGCTATGGAGTCGCTCCATCTCCGCAACAAAATCCTCTACTCCAGCACTCCTGATCTCACCCTGTTCCAAGTCTCTCAACTCAGACACTCCCCTGGGCTGCATTCCATAGAGTATTTGGAATGGGCTCCTTCCAGTGCTCCTATTTGGTGAGTCATTGTATGCAAATTTTGCTTGTGGTAAAATCTGATCCCACTGGTTATGATGTTTAGTAACTAGACTCCTTAATAAATTCCCCAAACTTCTATTTACCACTTCAGTCTGCCCATCTGTTTGAGGGTGATAAGCTGAGCTGAAGGAAAAATTCGTCCCCATCTTCTTCCACAACATCCTCCAAAAGTGACCAACAAATTTTGTGTCTTTGTCTGAGACAATGCTCCTGGGTAGGCCGTGAAGTCTCACAACTTCTTTGAAAAATAGATTTGCAACATGCGTTGCGTCATTGGTCTTCTGGAATGGGATGAAATGTGCCATATTTGAAAATCCATCCACCACCACAAATATGGAATCGAATCCTCTTTGGGTTCTTGGCAATCCCAACACAAAATCCATGCTTATTGCATCCCAAGGCCTCTCTGGTATTGGCAATGGTTGATACAACCCAGTGTTCTACCTTTTCCCCTTAGCATGTTCGAAGATTCTACATCTATTCACCAAATTTATCACTTATGTTCTCATACCTGGCCAATAGTATGAGTTTCTCAACTATACGAACGTTTTATCACGGCTGAAATTTCCAGACAATCCTCAGCTATGTTTTTCCTTTAGAAGATTATCCCTTATTGAACATTTTGGTATGCACAACTGATGTCCTATGAAAAACAGTTCTTCCTAAATCATGTATTTTGTCCACTAACTTCTATCTCTCAACACAGGATTAGCACATGCCTCATATGCCTCCTTGAAATCTATATCATCATGATACATGTCCTTAAGGTGTTCAAACCCCAAGGTCTTCACCTGGAATTCCTGCATGATCAAACATCTCCTGCTTAACGCATCAGAAACCTTGTTAGCATTCCCATCAATATGTTTTATGACAAAAATAAAAATTTTCATAAATTTGCATGCCTCTGGTTCAGTTTTTCCTATTTGGTTATGAATTGTAAAGCTTGGTTATCGCTATACAAGACAAATTCTTGTGGGACAAGATAATGCCTCCATTTATTCAAAGCTTGAATTATGTCATAAAACTCCTTGTCATATGTGGAGTATTTCTTCTTAGTATCATTCATCTTCTCACTAAAATAGGCAACAGGTCTATTATCCTGACTCAAAACTGCTCCTATCGCAATTTTGCTCGCATCACATCTTACCTGAAATGTCCTTTCGAAATTCGGCAAGACTAGAATTGGTCATTCTTTTATATTCACCTTTAATATGTTGAATCTCTTTTCGGCCTCCTCTGTCCATTTAAAAGACTTGTGTCACTTCTTTACTGTATCCATCATGGGTGCACAAATCCCACTGAAGTCTCTAATGAATTTCCTATAGAAGCTCACTAATCCATGGAAGCTCCTTACCTTGAACATGCTTCTTGGTGACGACCATTCTCTGATCGCTTTCACCTTTTCTGTATCCATCTTCAATTCATTCGAAGAGACCACGAAACCCAAATAAATGAGTTATGTATTCATAAAAGAGGACTTCTTCAAATTGATCAGCAACTGTTGGAAAATGTTTAATAGGTAGCGTATGATTGTCATTGATGGCAAGTACAATAGTGAAAATGGCATCAGTATAGGAAGAATGTAACAGACGGGCATCAGAAGTAGTTTGGGAAGATGCTGCAGAGAAAGCTCAAGAAGATCAAAAGAGATAGTGCAGAGGATGGTTGGCATGCTTTATAGGCAGTATGCGCTTGTCATTGATGGTAGGATTAGAGTGTGCATCGATGGAAAAACAGGAACAAAGTAAGCTCAGGAGGAATTAGCACAGATTCGAATGCAGTGCGTAGGTGTGCATGAGGGATGAGGTTAACTCATTTCTAAAGCTCAAGAGAGATAATGCACTTAGGATCACAGGCAGATCAAAGGCCGAGGCCTTTGACACTTAGAAATTCTTCCAAGTAAGGAGGATGCGTAATATCGGAGAAGAAGCGTCAATGATCGTTGGATCCCATCCCGAATTCCCGATGACTGTCAGATCTCAATATAGACAAGAGGAGTGCGCAGATATGGAGGATAGATCTCAGGTGTTAGATCCAAGCGCAGGTTCCGGCCACCGTTGGATCGAGGAGAACCTGCACATTCTTTAAAGTGCAAGGAGTAGAGGGCTCACAAAATCCCGAAAGAAGGAGGACCGTCCATCTACAGGTAGGACATGTGGGGATAGATCGTCAGTTCACTGACTGGAGAGTCAAAGGAACAATGTTCCCTAACCTCTCGAAATCGCGATATCTGAAATCGCGATTTAATCTTAGCCTTCAGATTAAGGTTGAATCTGGACTGTTGATTCCAGTCCATGTCGGAGTTTCGGGGATCGAGAGTTGGAGATGTCAAGTAATATCATCCACAGAAATCTCGATTTCACGATATGCAAAATCGCGACTTAATCGCAGCAGTTGAGCCAAGATCATATTTGGACCATTGATCCAACTCCATATCGTAGTTTTACGAATCGTGACATGGAGAGGGAAAAGAAACAATGCAACAAGAATTGCGAAATCGCAATTTAATCGCAACCATTGAATCAAGGTCTGATCTTGATCGTCGATCTCAGTCCATTTCGGAGTTTCGCGGATCAAGAGTTGGAGATGCAAAGTAATATCAATCACAAGAATCCCGAAATCGCGATATGAGAAATCACGATGTAATCTGAGCCGTCAGATCAAAGTTTGATCTGGACCGTTGATCTCAGTCCACTTCGGAGTTTCAAAAATTGAGAGTTGAATATGTCAAAGAATAATAACCACAGGAATCCCGAAATCACGATATGTGATATTGAAATTTAATCGCAACCGTCAGATCAAGATGTGATCTGGACAATCGATCTGACTCATGTCAGCAAACCACGTCAGCTAGGAACACGTGGCACGACCAGGTAATGACAGGTGTCAGATGGATTCAACATTTCAAGCACATGTAAGTCACGAATTAGGGTGACAAGTGGAAAGTATTTGACACGTGTGACATCAGCAGGTTTACACCACTTTGGAGTTTCAGAAATCGGGAGATAGAGATGTCAAGAAACTCTCAACATCAGGAGTCCCGAAATGCCAAATTGCGAAATGTCAAAATCCCGTCAACCATCCATATCTGGGGGTTATGTGGACCATTGATCCAACTCCCTTTCGTAGTTTCATGGATCAGGAGTTGGAAGCATCAATAACATTCACCACAAGAATGTCAAAATCGCGATATGCGAAATCAAGAAATGATCTGAGTCGTCAGATCAAGTGTTAATCAGGACCGTTGATCCCACGCCATTTTAGGGTATCGGGGATCGCGACTTAGAGAGTCGATATGCGTCATCTCCAGACTCATGAAATGCGAAATCGCGGAAGTGCCTTATACATAAGGCTGTGGTCACTGCCCTTGGTCACATAAATGAGAGATGGAGGAAAGAGCTAGAGCAACCAAGCTCCATTTCGGGGATCGCGACTAGGAATGTCGAGATGCATGGTCACACGAATGCCAAATTGTCGAATGCAGAAATGTTGAAATGAATGAAAAATCCCATGGAATCAATCCAACAGTGCAAGTCAATTTGAACAAGATCGAAGGGCTACTGTAGCACGTCGCAGTATAACTACTAGAAATCATTGATGGTCTCTGCTAGATAATTCAAAGAGACCTCTGTGTGAACACCAGAGAAGATGAAGAGTCTCTAAGCTTCATCCAGTGAAGCAAGACGATTGTTAGGGGGATTGACAGATGGATGAGCGTTGAAGCCTGTAACTGAAACAGAAGGCATAAGCTTGACTGTGCCAGAGAAGACGAGGAGTATCAACTTCTAGAGAGGCTGAGGATTCTTAGCAGAACACCCAGTGATGATGAACACGTGGCGAGAACCACCAGAGAAGTTGAAGAGTTTTGATGATCAGGAAAAGCACTCGAGATGTGCAGAAGATTTGGCACGGTGTGAGCATGCAGTGGCATTACAGACATTGCATCCACAAGGTGCACAGAAGCTATAAGTAAATGGTACAGAGAAGAGATGGGGTTTTTGTTGTTGCTGGAGTTGTTGTGGTTGTTGTTGTTGAAGGTGATTCATGTGTGAAGAAGGAGGAGAGTGCAGCAGCTGAATCAAACAGAAGAGGAACTATGCAGTGAATGGACATGGTGTACAGAGCATAAAAAGAAGAAGAACAGACAGCGCAAGTCATGTGTGCAGGAAGGCAATAAGGTAGACAGAGCAACGAAATGTAGTAGAACAATGATGAGTCTGGTAAGCCATTGTTGAACATTATATCACTATAATACGTTTCAGTAGAAAAGATTTATATTTCAGGGTGGAAGGGAGGTGCTAGGGAGGAATGTTGTCCTCATAGGTTCAAGTGGGTCCTTGAACACAGGGAGTTGTAGCTTCCATCTGGTTGCAGCCAGAGAAACCAGTGTGGCAGGGTGGTGCAAGGGAGAACTGTTTTTCTCTGTTATATAGGTTGGTTTCCTGTATGATTGGAAGTTGGTGCTTCCATCCAATTGGTGCTGGGAACACTCAGGGATTTGGTGCTTCCTTCTAGTTGGTGCTAGAGAAACCAGGGAGTTGGTGCTTCCTTCTAGTTGGTGCTAGAGAAACCAGGGAGTTGGTGCTTCTTTCTAGTGGGTGCTAGAGAAAACA
>JZKD02S1824751.1:298268-317744 GCA_000966675.3 Picea glauca | reverse complement strand
TTGTACATATAATAAGTAGAGTTATTTTATAAATATTAGTCAATTAAACTGTAAATATATATTAGATCTTTATATGGTTTTCAACGATTGTTATCCATCGAGTTATTTTATTTTCTTTAGTCTTGTTTTTTGTTTTCTTTAGGACTTAGATCGGACAACGGAGCTGCTAAACCCGTTGGAGAGGATTAATCCAAATGGCTTGGTTTAATTAAAAAAACCCAGACCGGATTCACTCCTCCAGTTGACGAGCAGTCAATTTCGCCCGTCAACAAATGGCGCTAGAAGGAGGGCCTGGAAACTATTAATGGAGCGAGGAGGTCGTAAGACTCCTCCACCACCTACCCGCTCACCTATAGTGACTAGAAGTCATTCAGATGACAACGATGTCCCTCAAACAACAACCACATCAAACGATGATCCACAGATCACAGTTGAACCAGTAACTCCAAATCCTACGGGTGGTGACATACAAGAGATTGTTCGCCAATCTCTCATAAGAACGCAAAGTGCCTTAGCTCGTATAAGACAACCAAAATGACCTTTGAACCAACCATTAGAATTCTCTGATATCAGAGAACAACTTGGAGGCACTGACCTTACTTTAAACCCTACAGATCCAATCCTCACTCCTATAGCAGGACGATTTGGTATACCACCATCACCACCTCCTTCATCTCCTTCTTCTTCTGGAGAACAATCCTCTGACGAAGGCAGTTCTTCATCCCAACCTTCGACACCACCCACACCTATGGCCAACCCAAAAAATCCCGCCAGACCCTGGCTCGACCAAGATGCAGTGGCCATACCTGGGCCTCAACATCCTTTACCCAAACACCCGGAGAAATGGCTCCCTAAGTTTGACCCGGACTCCAAATAGTTAGTCGAAGATCGCATCAAAAAGTTTATGTTAGCCATTAGACTCCATAGTGTTGAGCACGAAGACGTAGTCTGTAGATTGTTTCCCTACACCTTTGAGGTCAATGCCTCTACATGGTACTTTTCCCAACATCCACACACCATCATGTCATGGGATAAATTTGAATCATGTTTCCTTAAGAAGTTCAAAGACGACAAGTCTCCTGAGGTTCTAGTCATGGAGATTTCTAGTTTAAGAATGAACCACAAAGAAAATATTAAAGACTTTAATCAAAGGTTCTTGACACTAAAGAACCGAATCCCTACATATTCGATGGCTGCTGAGAATCTTATTATCGCATATTATACAAAATCCTTACATCAAAACATATCCATTTGGGTAAAGAGATCCAAGAAAGCCATGTTGTTAGAATCCTTCGAAGAGGCTAGTCATATCGAGAAAGACATTCTCAATTTAAAAGACACTACTAGCAACGAGACAGATACTAGTTCATCTTCCAAAAAGAAAATTGAAATCCTCCCTAGACCTTCCCAAAACAAAGCTCAACCTGAAAGCTCAGATTTAGAAAATTTACAAAAAGTCATTCAAAACCTGTCCAACCAAGTTATAGATTTGAAAAGGACGACTGAAGAAGATTCTTCGAGAAAAGGTCCTTACAAACCCCCTTTTAGGAATCCTTTTCCCACCAACCGACCTAATTCAAATACTGAAGGCCTAAATCTAGAAAGCCTGCAATTTGCTATTCAAACGATTCTAGAAGCACATGACAACTTGATTCCTCCTGAGATTCCTGAAGAAGTAGCTGAACAAGAGACAGTGGAAGAAGATGAATCTTCTCCAAACATTTTTGGACATTTTTCGGATAGCATTTTTCAAGCTAATTTCAAAACAATGCACCCTTACAATACTAGGAGCAAGACAACAAATAATCCTTCTTCTAAAATCACTACGACTTTGCCTCCAAAACAGTCTAAATTGATTGAGACTAAATATAATTCAGTGAAGCCAAGTTTAGATTATGATTTAGTTGAAGATTTAAATAAGCTTAGGGCTAACATTTTTGTTTATGAATTATTAAAATTCTCTTTTCTTCTGCAAAAACTGCTACAAAATATTGCAGAGAACAACAAAAATGGCAATCAGATAAATAACAAAGGTGTTCAAAACAACCCCAAAGTTCCTCAGAAGGCCTCCGCCAAAACTACATATGAGCCTCATGATAAAAGAGACCTTCCTGTAAATAATGTAACAAATGTAGATAAACCAGTTTTAGAGGTTGTGAGTAAAAAGCAACAATCTTCCACTGTTAATACTCGCAGAAATGTCCCTCCATTTTTGTTAACTTTTGAAATTTTCAATAAGAATGTGCATAAATGCATGGTAGATTCAGGTGCGTCATCTAATGTAATGCCTTGGTCTATTTTTCAAAAGATTAATGCCGAAGTTCAACCATCCAGCTTGATCGAACTAGTGTTAAAGTGATAGGCGAATTAATAAATGTTCTTATAAGATTGTCGTCTAATCCTAAAGTTCATCAAGTGATTGATATTATTGTTGTAGATATCCTAGAACTTTATGGGTTTTTTTTAAGAAGAGACTAGTCAGAACAACTACACGACTATTTTGCGACAGATTGGTCTCACTTGTGGCTACTCGAGAATGGAAATCCCAACAGAATCAAGGTAAATCGTGAACGTTATCTGAAGTTCACAGTGACTTATTTAAATGATCCCAATGAACCATTCACTCCTTCTGCCGATTTGCCCGAAATACAAGGGATGGATATTTTTTTTGGTAATTTCATGGCCGAAACTTCCACCATCACTAACCCGGAACAACAGTCTGAAATTTTGACATATACACAGCCAACAACTTCTTCTCAGTGGACACATGCAACCGACGAAAATAAAATATGGTCTTTGTACTTTAACGGGTCAAAATCCGAGGAAGGAGCTGGTGCAGGCTATGTGATCATCGATCCAGCAGGGAATAAGACTCTACTTTCTTGCAGGTTAGAATTCAAATGTATAAACAACACAGCTGAATATGAGGCACTCTTGCAAGGCGTCAAAAAAGCATTAGATCTGAACATTCAAAATTTGACTATTTTTGGTGATTCGAAAATCGTGGTTAGACAAGTAAAAAATTATATCCAATGTTTATCCCCACAGCTTAAAATCTATCAAACTGAGGTATGGAATTTGATGAATAAGTTTTCCACATTTAACATAAATTCTATTCCTAGATTGAATAATTTGGAAGTTGATTTGTTAGCTAACGTCGCTTCAAAACTTTTTCCTACAGAAGGCTTATCTCCAAATGCATTCTCCGTCGAACTGTTGTTCAAACCGTCCATCCCAGACAACATCACGAATTGGAGAGTCTTCGATGATGATCAATATATTATAAGTTTTTTGCATATGGAAGAAAATTTCCAGGGCACGGTGATCGACGAAGGTACTCATGACGAAAATCTTCATGATTTTACGATAATACCAGATCCAAGATCTCCAGAATCTTCATCAGACATGGTAAACTCTATCCCAAAATCTATAGTTAGATTAGAAAAATTTTATGATCTTCATTACAAGTTCAGAAAATCAGTGAACTGTAAAACGAATAGTTCCTCTTTGACACATGAAAAGGTAAATTTGGGAACTAAAGACAACCCACAGTGCATTAATTTAGGGGTGGGGTGTTCTGAACAAGAAAAAGTAGCATTTATTAAGTTGTTTAAGGAATTCAACGATGTTTTTTCCTGGACGTATGACGACCTAAAAACCTTTGATCCTAAAATCATACAACACGTTATCCCTATGAAACCCCAAACCCAACCTTTTCAACAAAAGTTAAGGAAAATGCACCCAAAACTTGAACCAACGGTCAAGAAGGAATTAAATAAACTCCTCAATGCTAAGATAATTTCCCCTGTTAGGCACACACAATGGGTCTCCAATCTTGTCCCGGTCAGAAAGAAGAGTGGTGAAATACGACTATGTGTCGATTTTCGAAATCTTAATCGAGCGTCTGATAAAGACAACTACCCTCTCCCTCCCATGGAACAGATCCTTCAACAGGTATCTGGTTCTGAAAGATTATCCTTGTTGGATGGTTTTTCAGGGTATAACCAAGTCCTGATGTCACCTCCAGACCAACTCAAAACCACCTTCCACACTCCATGGGGCACCTACGCTTATAGAAATATGCCCTTTAAACTCATAAACGCCGGCTCCACTTTCCGTAGAGAGATGGACATTGATTTCCGAGGCTTAATCAATCAATCTGTCATATTTTACCTGGATGACATCACTGTCTTATCGAAAAATAAACAAGATCATATAGCTCATTTAAGATCCGTTCTACAGCGATGTCGTAAGTACAACATTTCTTGGAATCCTAAAAAATCTATCTTCGCAGTAGAACAAGGTAAACTCCTCGGATTCATTGTATCGAGTGAAGGGATGATTATAGACCCTGAAAGAACTCAAGTCATTTCGAAACTCCCCCCTCCCTTGTCAAAAAAGTTCATGCAATCTTTCTTAGGTCAGATAAACATTGTTAGGAGATTCATCCCCAGCTTTTCAGAAATGGTGAGACCATTACAAAACCTAATAAAAAAGGATGTACAGTACCATTGGGGACCTTTAGAAAGATATGCTTTTGATTCAATAAAAAAGGCCATAATAGACGCTCCTTCTCTAATGAGCCCCGACTTTTCCCAAGACTTCACCCTCTACACGTTTTCCTCTGACCGTTCATACGCTGTTGTCCTAACTCAAAAGAACACTGAAAACAATGAAGTCCCAATTGCCTTTATGAGCTCAGCCTTCAAAGGGGTGGAAATTAATTACCCAGTAGTAGATCAGCAAGCCTATGTTGTTTTCAAAGCAGTAAAGCACTTCCGATCTTATCTTTTGAAATCTAGGATGAAAATCATTGTCCGTTACCCAACTGTTAGAAATCTGTTAGTAGAGAAAGAACTAGGTGAAAAAAGGGCAAACTGGGTCACATCCTTGCAAGAGTATGACATAGAAATCACCCCAACACAAATTGTAAGAGGCCAAGGGTTATGCAAATTGGTCGTTGATTCAGCTGTAGGAAATCAAGAGGAAAATGATATGTTAAATCCAGGACAACATTATCAAAATCAAATCTGTTGTGTACAAAACCCTGTTAGTCCCTGGTATGATGATATAAAATTTTGTCTTATACACAGATCAGCTCCCCGTCACCTTGATCCCACAAAAAGGAGAGCACTAAGATTAAAATCTTCTTCTTTTCAGCTGATTAATGGTATTCTATTTCGTCAAAATTTTGATGGAGTACTAATGTGCTATCTTGAGAAAGATGAAGCAGAAAAAGTCTTATCGGAATTGCATGCAGGAGAAGCTGGTGGGCATTTTGGTGGAGACACCACTGCCCATAAAGTATTAAGAGAAGGTTATTACTGGCCTACCCTTTTTAAATATTCTCATGCTCTGTGTCGCAAGTGTGTAATTTGTCAAAAATAATTTGGACGGATACAGAAACCAGCTTTCCCTCTGCAACCAGTTTCGGTAGACTCTCCTTTTCAGCAGTGGGGTCTAGATATTATAAGCCCAATCAATCTTCCATCCTCGTAGTAGCATAAATATATCATAACAACCATAGATTACTTCACCAGGTGGTCCGAGGTTTCCCCATTAAAAGTTGTAAATACCAGTCAGGTAATATCTTTCTTGAATTCAAATATTATTACTCGTTTCGGTATCCCTGAATGCCTGGTATTTGATAATGCCTCTTATTTTTCGTCTCTTGAAATAAGTGATTTCTCTCTAGAAAAATGAATTAAATTAAAGTATTCTGCCAGCTATTACCCCCAAGGCAATGGTTTGGTAGAATCGACTAATAAAAATATGATCAAAATAATCAAGAGAACAATCTCTGAAAACCATAAAAACTGGCATAACGCACTGTTAAATGTAATCTGGGCTAATAGAGTAACTCCTAAAACTACTGTGGGTAACTCACCTTTCTTTCTCGTTTATGATAGATAGGCGATTCTTCCACCACATTTCCTTCTTCCATCTCTGTAGTTATCACAAAAAGTACAAGAAGAGGACTGTCCCCCTTTGAAAAGTCGAATTAACGCTTTTTTAAAATTAGAAGAAGTGAGGGCTCAAGCAAAACGGAAATTAGATCAACATCAACTTATTGTTAAAAACTGGTTTGATTCTAATTCTGCCTCTAACAGAAATTTTGAGGTAGGTGACCTTGTCCTAAAATGGGACAAACCTCATGAGGGAAAAGGAGAGCATACAAAGTTTCAGAACTTGTGGTTGGGACCATTTTTAATTGCTGAGAAATTGGGTCCCAGTTCCTTCCAATTACAGAATTTAGAGGGACAACCAAATACCTTTCCGGTGAATGGCCAAACTCTAAAAAATTACTTCACCTAATGACACTCCCATGTACACTGTGTAAATATTTTCTGTTTTGTTTGTTGTTGGTTTTTCTTTGCTGGTTTGTTTTGATTTTTCCTTTTAAGCTTGTCAAATTTTCTTTTTGAAACACACATGCCTGCATCATGGGCTAGTTTAGACAGAGATAACATAAAAATTTCCCTTCAAAAATGACTGTTGAAAGTTGTTTAAACATAAATTGTGATATTTTTCTGAGTTTGTAGCCATGTTAAATATAACTCGTTGTTTGAAATGGGTTTCTTGATTTCAATCTACAACTGAAGGTACTCACGATCATCCATAAAAATTCATTTTACGCTATCCCTGTTCCTTAATAGAACAACTCAGAGATATATCCCTGCTCTGGAAAGTCGGTTTATTGAAAAACTATTTCTAGATCTTAATGAAGGATAGCTAAAAAGTTTCTTCAAGGTCTATAATTTACTAAGATGTGTCCAAAACTAGGATTTTCAGCATCACCCTGCTCTATTAAAATTTTTAAAACTAAATAAACTTTCAAAGAGATGTGGGAAGTGCTTGTAAACCTTCCAGTATACTAAACAGTTCTGTTGGCAGTGGGTAAATGCATGCATGATAACAAGATAACTTCACCGAGGTACTGAACAGGCTCACTGGCAGCGAAGCAATGTCAGGTATATGAAAATTCTCAGATATGGATTCCTTTTGACCTTAAATGTCCTTCATTATGATCTGGAACTTCTTGGTAGGATACAGATATCGGAGTGGGTCAAATTAAATCCATGTCGAGGCTATGCACGCCTGCTGGCAGTAGTGGCCCTGTCAACAGTATTGAATATTTTAACTTTAATATTGTGACTCTCTTCTGTTAAGATTGTTGTCAGTTTTCATCTCTTTAAAATAAAAGTAATCTGAAACTGGAATGTTTTATAATTGATAATGATGTTCAGACAACTTTTTGGCTGTTTTTGATTTGAATTTTTTTTCTATTATCCTAATCTGAACTCGTTCATTTGGTAGAGATAACTACTTCTCCCAGTGTGTCACCATTGTTGGCAGCAATAATGTAATCTCTATTGTTTATAAGTTGCCTACACAGGGTCTCTAAATTTTCATTACTCGTCATGAGCAAAAACACTTATTATTTGTCGCCTTTTACATACCTTCCTTTCGATTTTAGTTTTCATGACTGTAAGCATGAAAACTTGCAGCTGGAATTCACACTTGGTTTCAATTTTTGATCAAAGGATAATTGTTCATATTGTCTATTGTCGAATTGTCGTAAATCACTATGAACATGATTGTTTTCCTTGTTTATAACCCCTTGGTCCTAAACGTACCTTGGATACATAAGTGAAAAAACTCCACTCATCAATATTCGATTAATAGTAATGGGGTTTGATTCATAAATTTTTTTAACACAATGTTTATTTGATACATTTACCTTGTAATCAAGTCATGAATGTGTGTGCTCTATGGTATTCAAGTGCTTACATCCTTACACTACCCATATCCCAAGGTATCATATGAGGTACAACGTGATATTATTGCTCTGTATGGCCTCGGTCTTCACAATCTCATTCCCACGAATGGTGATTAATGCCTCTGCCTACCATTTTGAACTGTCATTGCTTTGTGAAAACTCGGGGCTATGGCTCTGTGTTTTCTTATCAAACCCTACCTCCGATTTTTGTGTTGATTCCTTTCTGTTAGCCATGGCTTCGGTGGTAAGGATTGATCCCAATGGAATCCAAACCTTCTTATCTTATGAGAACGCCAGATATGACTTAGAAAGGAATGGTTGGCGTGGATTCATCGAAAAGTTTAAGGGTTTCAATCTGAGAGTTTCTCAAGAGTTCGCATTAACTTTCGACAATTGCAGAACTAAGATAGGTGATGTGCATCTTGAGGTAAATGAAGAATTTTTAAGCCAATCTACGGGCTTACCAACTGTTGGCCCAAAGTGGTTCAAGAACACAAAAGTCAAAGAGGTCACCTGGTCATTATTGTTCACCTCAAGGAAAATTACTAGTTGCGACCGAGGTATGCCTATCTTGTCTTTAAAACCTATATGGCATGATCTGTTAGCTATTGTGAAATAGTTTATTATGTGTGAAGGAAAATTTGGGTTGGTTTCTTGTATCACCTGTGATTGCTTATGAGATTCATTGATTTCCCGTTAAACATGCCCTAATTTCTGCTTAGGAGTCTGTACAAGATGGGAAAGCAGTATAGGAGGCAGAAGTCTGATTCTAGTTTGTTCCATCATGGTATAATTAAGATTATCATTGTACATCAATTGCAATTAAAAAATTATTTTTGGGATGCTTTTCTTTTATGAAATGGTTTTGGTAATGGTGAGTTGGGACAGGTTGACAAGCCTGTTATCACAGAAACCCTTGTGAAACCTACCATCTCTCCTCCTTTTCTCATGCCCTGTGATCGTATCTCTAATTTGGAACCCTAGACCTACCCTGATTCTACTCAACCCAACACTCAACCAGATTCATATCCTAAGAGTTGTACTAAAACTATTAAAAAACCCACAGGGAAGAAACTTAGGGGCAACGTCGATATTAATTATAAGAATAAAAAGGCCGCTCACTGGGTTTCAAGATGTACTAAAAAAAAAACCCAAACCCTGTGAATACACAAAAAACACAATTGAGATAAGTGAATATTCGGATTCGGAAATTGAAAGGTTCTTGGCCGAAGAGTATCCATACTCATATGGACTTTTCCCTAACAAACCCTATGATTATGTTACCAACCTGCCACTGTGTCTAAAGGACAATCCTGATTTTCCTGGAATCAAACTCTGTGATGAACCTACATGTCAAATGGACGATTCGCCAGCTGTTAATAATATCAGTGCCAATGCACAGTCTCTATGGCCTCAATGTAATGAATGTTGATCCTAGATCGACAGGTATTATGAAGATGTGCCTTTTCTACAGTCCAGACTTAAATATCTGAAAGACCAAGTGGATTCACTGACAAACGAGAACAGTAGGCTCCAATCCATATCTCAAGAAAAGGAAAAATGCCTTAAAACTACAGGGTCTGTTATTTTTAAAAATGTAGAAGCAACGAGAGCAATAGTAAATTCCAAGATTGCTTGATATGTTTTGATTTGAGGTATGATCTTTTGCAAGTTTAGCACGATTTTGTCTTCCTCAATTTAGGATATACGATTTGTTGAATAGATTACTTTTCTTATAAAAATTAGTTTGATTTGTTTGATTGAATAAAATATTATTGTAGTTATAATTATAACTAACTACAGAATCGTGAGATTCTGTAGCCAGTTAGAAAAAATTTGAGTTGCTTGATTTTATAATTAAAAACATATCTAAAATTTCCCCATTTTTGTTTGTTAACAGGAACCCATGATTTCTAAGGGGATTTGAAGCACTATTGGCATCTCTCAGCCATACTATCTTTATGTTTTTAGTAAATAGATTAGGTTGTTAGTTTTTTTATATCAAGTAAAATCTGGGAGGTTGCATCCCCCACATTTTTGGAACATATTTGATGTTATCTACTGGAAAAAAAAAATTCCTAGACCTATATAAGCATGTTATGTTGTAAACATGAGGCATCTCTGCCTGGGGCAAGACTATGTTTTTTTTTATTTACAGACTTGAATGAAATATGATACTGGTTACTGCTTTAGCTTTTCCATATTGTGGTTTTATTCAAGTTATGATTGTTTCAATTTGTAATTAAGTTATGATTTCTTTCGTTGTTGTCCTTTACTACAGATTGATATGATAAAAATTTATATGTTCTCCATGTCTTATGTTCCAGATTTAACATATAGTAATCATTCTGTTCGAATTTGAGATTAAAAGATTTATCTTCATCATTTGTTGAACATTTATACACAAGTTTTCATACTAGGATTTGTCTTAATGTGGCTACTTGTGAAACTATAAGATTGTTGTGAACATATCTCTTATATGTTCTATCATTCGGATTCAATCATTACTGTTGCACATTTACAAGAAGCATTTGTAGGATCTGTTGCGAGTTTGCCTCATCAGACAGGGAGATTGGATGCTATACACAGAACAAATATGGGATGCGATAACAGGTCAGTTTGTTAGTTTTATTTCATCAGTTTAATGAATACATAAATTTCCTGCAGTCTAAACATATTCTACTATTTGTTATCTCTATTTTCAATTAGACAGTATGGTATTTCACTTCTAGAATATAAATAGATTAAATAATAATTTCACTGTTGCTTAATAACAATAAAATCAATTTATATTCGATTTTCGCGGATTTAGATTAAAATTCGTATTGTGTACATATTATATATATATATTAGAAATAGAATCAGTTGTATATATTGTACGTATAATAAGTAGAGTTATTTTATAAATATTAGTCAATTAAACTGTAAATATATATTAGATCTGTATATAGTTTTCAACGATTGTAATCCATCGAGTTATTTTATTTTCTTTAGTCTTGTTTTTCATTTTCTTTAGGAGTTAGATCGGCCAACGGAGCCGCTAAACCCGTCGGAGTGGATTAATCCAAACAGCTTGGGTTAATTAGACAAACCCAGACCGGATTCACTCCTCCAGTTGACGAGCCATCAATTTCGCTCGTCAACACAACCATGAGACTTTGTATGGTCTTCGATGTGCAATTGTCTTCAGCTCCAATTTCTCCACCATCTCTGTGGATACTAGGTTTTCAGTACTCCCACTATCAATGATCACCTTGCATACTTTATCCTTAGTCTTGCACATTGTCGTGAAGAGATTGTTTCTCTGCACTGGTTTTTTAATTTCTTCCTCTGTTTTTAAGAGAAATTTTCTCAACATCAGGGATGCTCCATCCTTTGATCCTTCTGCCTCAACATCTCTTCATTGTGCTTCTGAAATGTGAGCTTCGCCTCCTTCCTTCTTCTTCTCAGGACATTCCCAATACATGTGCCCTACCTTTCCACAGTTATAGCACCTTACTCCTCCTCTGCCTCTAGAAGAGTTTCTTCTACCAGTCTGTCTCCCTCGTGAACTTCCTCCTCATTCTAAGTGATTGTGTGGTTTCTTAGCCTCATCCTTAGACTGATGTGCTCTGTCACAGTTAAATCCCTTGCTTTTTCTTGGGATCGAGCCTTTACCTCTTCCTCGCTGGTTCTATTTTCTGGCCAGCTTCTCCTCTGCATTCAGTGCAAATTGATAAGAATCTTCCACAGTCCTCACTGACATCTTGCTAAGTTCATCCTGGATTTCATATCTCAAGCCATTTATATATCTGCCAAATATTTCTTCGTCTCTCTCCCTTTGTCCAGATCTGATGTTCCGCTGGTAGAACTCCTCGATGTACTCCTTGACTATCATCCCTTTCTGTCTCGGGTTCTGTAGCTTCCTGAATAGATTGATCTCGTAGTATTTGGGTATTAACTTAGCCTTCAGTTTGGCTACCATCCTGTCCCAACGTTTTATCCTCTGTTTTCCTTTACTTCTCCTCTCAGCCTGCAGTTTGTCCCACCACAGTGTTGAATGCCCTTTTATCCTGGTGACTACCTGCTTCACCTTCTTCTCCTCATCGAGATCTTCATAGTCGAAGTGTTTGTCCATGGACCTTATCCAGTCCAACAGTTCTTAAGAATCTAGATTTCCCTCATACATGGGGACCTCTATCTTATCTCTGCCTCCCAATCTAGCAACTTCTCTCAACAAATGTTCTTCTGCAGCATCCTCTCCTATAGCTTCTTCAACCTCAACCTCTTCACTTTCTGCATCACTGACATCCCCAATGTCAGGTGCTCTTCTCTGTGCTACTTCCATTATTTCCAATCGAGCACGAAGCTCTCACATCTCCCTCTCTATAGCACGGTTGGCTCAAGGCGACTCTCGTCTTCTTGGCAGCATTATGTTGACTATCTATCACACACAGAGTACAACTTCGAGTTCTCTGTCTCCTTTTCCTCCTTTTCCTGAAGTCTACAGATGAAAAACTGATGCTCTAATACCACTTGATGCAGATGATCCGTCAAGATCTTTTAATGACTATGGTTGAGTTTTTAATTGCATGTGTTAATTAACCATTTGAGAAGGTTAATGAAAGAATGAGGAAATAAGAGGAATTATGATAGCCATATACATATATGCAGATCTGAAATGAAGTAATAAACAACAAACCATAACAAGAGAATTGATAATGGAGTTCGGCACAAAATTGCCTACGTCTTCGGGCCTTTTATCTCTGTGGGGGAGGCTTCTTTATTTATGTTAAAAGCTCAAAATATACATCACAATAGTGCCATACAAGACTGATCTGGTCATGTTCTTTCAGATATGTAGAACCCATCAAAATAAACAGCGTGCAAAACGGAAGACCGGAGCTCCCATAAATGGCCCGCAAGTGTTTGCTCCTCAACAACTTCCCTGCATAAAAATGGCTTTGTCTTGGCTTCCCTTCAGCATAACTCTACTCTGACTATCCTCCATGGCCTCAAATAGGCCTAGTTTTTATATATCTGAAGTTGGTTATCCATCCCCAACTTCCTCCCAAAATCTGGCCTCCAAAAATGCCCAATATCTCCCCAAAATTGCCAAAATCCACTATTAACAGGCTAAAATCAATTAAAAATACCAAAAATCATAGGAAATAACCCACTTTAGCTTTAATTTGGGCATAAGCCCCCCAAAATGGGCACGCACACTCTATTCTCGGTCATATGCAACTAAATTTGGCCAAGTGCTAGCCCTGGCCCATTCTTGCGCTAGCTCATGGTTTTGGGGCATAATAATGGGACCTCGGCCCAAAACAGCTCGATCCCTAAGGAATAGGCCCCACGATACGTGCGTTGTGGTTACATGGTGGTGTGGGGTCCAAGGGCTGGCCCCTATCCAATACTCCTGCACATCAGGTGCCTGCGCCCTCGGGTGTATGGGTGTTACACGACCACGGTTGAAACCATGGGTTGGGGCTAAGCCCCATCCCTTTCCGCTTCCAACTAACACATTGTTTTAATTTAAATAATTTATTTTCCATATGATTCATAAGAACCAATGGTGGAGTGGTTGGTTAGCCCGATCCTTCCAGTCTGTAGCTTGGAGGAGGTCAGGGGTTCGACTCCGATGGTGAACCCAAAAATTTTCATAACACCGAAGAGCCAACCAGAGGGTGCCATGTGGCAGCCCATGACTGGGCCATGTGGCACCTCCACTACCAATCAGACACTGCCACTTGTCAAACAATGGTTCATACATTTGTCTGCCATGTACCTTCCCTGTCATCTGCCACGTGACATATCCAGATGCTTCCACATCAGTTGTACAACTGTACGGCCTGTACAGTTAGCCTGCCACGTGGACTGTATAGACTGTACAGTCACCCCCTTTTTTTACCTGTTTGGGTTTTCGATCAGAATGCAATATCTTTCGCATACGGAGCCCATTTGATGAAGTAAATATATGGTCAGAATCAAGAAGACGAGACAGACGCAATGGCATTGGTTTCATCGGATTTTGAGCACTTTCATTTTTGAGCCTTTTTTAGCCCTATCAGGCTCCTGGATTCGATTCTGGATCACACCTCCCCACAAAAGGACCTTTTGGTCCCCAAAAGGTTATTGACCAGTCAAAAAGCTTGGGATAGGCCACTTGGCTTGTCCTCTGTCTCTGAACTCTGTCTTGTGCACCTGTCTCATCAAGATCAACTGTAACACAATCATGACAACTGACAGTATATTGTTAGCCATTTGAACCCTGTTACATCTTATTGAAGCCACTATCATCCATGTAGAAAACATTACTAATGACAACATCAAAAAGATGATTGCAAATGAGCTGATATACTTGAAATATTTGCAGGACATGAGCTTATCTTGAAGCAACTTATGATTGATTTTCCATTCAACAATCATTTCTTGTTCTTGCTTAAGATCGATTACTTCATTTGAAACAATTATTGGTTTGTTGCTTGCTTGCGCTACCTTCTTTAATTGCTCCATTGTTTGAAGTGTTTTATTTGCCTTAACATGATGAGCATGAACCACATAATCTTGACCTGCTTTGGTTAATTGATATTGATTCTTTGTCATGTAGAAGATTGCCTTACAATCATATAAATATGGACTACCTAAGACCATTCCACATTCTCTTAACGGCACTACATCACATGTTACTTCATCCACATACTTAGATGAAATTGCAAATTTGATTGTGCACTGCTTTGTTATGTGCATTTGATGATGATTTCTTATCCATTTAAGTGTGTAAGGCTTGTGATGTACTTGTGTTTTTAACCCCAATTGTTTAACCAATTCTTCTGAGATTAGATTAGATTGAGATCCACTGTCGATTAATGTGTCTATCTTAGTGTGTTGCATGATTACCCTTATATGAAACAAGTTGCTTATACAATCAATGCCTTCACCAATTTTACCTTTCATACCAACCAATGAGATCTTTGATTCATCACCTAAATCTGATCCCAAGTATGTGGGTCTTGTTGTCATTGCCACTGTTTACATTCCCTTCTTTTCCTTGAACCACTTTGGCCTCTTCTCGGGATGTAACTGCCAACATCTGTCCTCATCATGTCCATATTTCTTGCAATGCTTGCAAGAGGGATTTCCTTCCTTCCTTGTCACTTCATTTGAATTCTTTCCATGCCTTTTTCTCTTGTCCTCTTTTCTTGAAGACGATGATTCCCCTGACACACCTGTTTTTCCTGCTTCAATATATGTAGCTTGAACAAAAACCTCATCAAGGTTAGTGGGTCCAAACATAAAAACAATGTTTCTATTATGCACAGGTAAGCCTCCTATATACTTCATAAGAGTTTCTTGTGTTTGTAAAGGAATATCTAACATCAATGCCATTTTTCGAAATCCATCAGTGTATTCTTGCACTGTTAGTCCTTTTCTTAGTTTTAAAGATTGCCATTCAATTAATTCTTTTTCTTTATAACCCAAAGGATAGAATTGTTTCCTAAGTGCAGAAATGAAGCTTTTCCATGATGGAAATGCATTACCCACTTGTTGTGTTCCATTTTGCAACTTGCTTTTCCACCAGATGAGAGTTGTACCTGCAAGTCTCAAAGATGCCAACTTGATTTGTGTGGCCTCATCCTTGATCTGTTGCACACTGCAGTAAACCTCCATCTGTCTGATCCAATTGTCAAGTTTCTCTGCATTTACTTCACCATCATATATGGGCAACTCAAATTTAACATCAAGTTTTAACAATGGAATTTCATTCTTATGTTTATAAACATGTTTCTTTCCATTAGATTTAGAACTTGAACTTGAAGAAGAAGGAGAATAAGGAGGTGATGACAGAGGTGAAGGAGGAATCTGAGGATGATCCTCTTCCTCTTCACTTTTTCCCTTTGAAGGTTCACCCAAAACTGGTCTCTTTCGTTCCAAGTAATCCTCGTACAAAACTTTCACCATCTCCGACATAGCAAGGAATGTTTTCCATAACTCTTTCTCATCCTGAGAAAGCCCTTCTTCCGATGCCATCTTCTCTCTATGAGAAGCTCTCTTTCTCAATCCAATTAATGGATTCTCTGCAACAAGATCACCTTCACCACGCTGTAGCTTTTCCCTGGTTAACATGAAAAACTCAAATCCAAACGTCAACTAGCTCTGATACCACTTGATCCATCAAGATCTTTTAATGACCGTGGTTGAGTTTTTAATTGCATGTGTTAATTAACCATTTTAGAAGCTTAATGAAAGAATGAGGAAATAAGAGGAATTATGACAGCCATATACATATATGTAGATCTGAAATGAAGTTATAAACAACAAACCATAACAAGATAATTGATAACGGAGTTCGGCACAAAATTGCCTATGTCTCCGAGCCTTTGTCTCTGTGGGGGAGGCTTCTTTATTTCTGTTCAAAGCTCAAAAAATGCATTGCAGTAGTGCCAATTGGCTACAAGACTGATCTGGTCATGTTCTTCCAGATCTCTAGAACCCAGCAAAAGAAATGGCATGCAAAATGGATGATCGGAGCTCCCAGAAATGGCCCACAAGTGTCTACTCCTCAACGGCTTCTCTGCATAAAACTGGCTTTGGCTTGGATTCCCTTTAGCATAACTCTTCTCTGACTGTCCTCCATGGCCTCAAACAGGCCTGGTTTTTATAGATCTGAAGTTGGTTATCCATCCCCAACTTCCTCCCAAAATCTGGCCTCCAAAAATGCCCAGTATCTCCCAAAAATGGCCAAAATCCACTATTAACAGGCTAAAATCAATTAAAAATCCCAAAACTCATAGGAAATAACCCACTTTAGCTTTAATTTGGGCATAAGCCCCCCAAACTGGGTGCGCACCCCCTATTCTCGATCATATGAAACTAAATTTGGCCAAGTGCTAGCCAAAGGGCTAAGCGCTGGCCCATTCTTGTGCTAGCTCCTGGTTTCAAGGCATAATAATGGGACCTTGGCCCAAAACAGCTCGAGCCCTGAGGAATAGGCCCCACGATATGTGCGTTGTGGTTACATGGTGGCACGGGGTCCAAGGGTTGGACCCTATCCAATACTCCCATGCATCTGGTGCCCGCGCCCTCGGGTGTATGGGTGTTACACAACCACGGTTGAAACCATGGGCTGGGGCTAAGCCCCAGCCCTTTCCACCTCCAACTAACACATTATTTTAATTTAAATAAGTTATTTTCCATATGATTCATAAGAACCAACGGTGGAGTGGGTGGTTAGCCCGGTCCTGCCAGTCCGTAGCTTGGAGGAGTTCGGGGGTTCGACTCCGGTGTTGAACCCAAAATTTTGCATAACACCAGAGAGCCAACCAAAGGGTGCCACGTGGTAGCCCATGACTAGGCCACGTGGCACCTCCACTACCAATCAGACACTGC
Organism: Picea glauca; assembly: GCA_000966675.3. NCBI lineage: Eukaryota > Viridiplantae > Streptophyta > Pinopsida > Pinales > Pinaceae > Picea > Picea glauca. The sequence goes on along the minus strand of JZKD02S1824751.1, from coordinate 300,592 downwards.
CATTTGTCAAACACTGGTTCGTCCATTTGTCTACCATGAACCTGCCCTGTCATCTACCACGTGGCATATCTATATGCTTCCACATCAATTGTATGACTGTACGGCCTATACAGACAGCCTGCCACGTGGACTATACGGACTATACAACCACCGCCTTTTTTACCTGTTTGGGTTTTCGATGAGAATGTGATATCTTTCGCATACGGAGCCCGTTTGACGAAGTAAATATATGGACGAAATCGGGAAGATGAGACGGACGCAATGGCATTCGTTTCATCGGATTCTGAGCACTTTCATTTTTGAGCCTTTTTGAGCCCTATCAGGCTCCTGGATCCGATTTTGGATCAGCAGACCCCCTATCCCTCCGAAGGGTTGCACGACCTCCCGGTCAAGATCTTCTGGTTCCGGAGTTGAAATGGCTCTTCTGGTTCCAAACTGGAACCCTTCGAATGAACACACAGGTCCCTCACTAATGCTTAGTTGGATTTTCCAAGTGCCAAGTGTGAGCTCCCACCACACATGACCAAGAATCGTTACCACACTCTTATCCTTCCGGCCTTTCATGAATCGCGATTCAGGGTTTCTTGAGGGAGAAACCCTCGACTCTTCAATCACCAAATGCCGAAAAAGGGCTTAACGGTGGTTATCCCCCCGTTCAAGCCTCAGTCCACGTGACCCTCTGCTGTGAGCTCGCTCTAAGTCAGAAAGGGCGATTATCGTGGATCGAGACTTCATGATTCAAGCGCCCCACTCCTTTGTCTTCCGAATCCCTGGTTGTCGAAATGATGAAATAGGGCTCTAGCTAGGAGCTATCCCTCTCAAGTATGCTCGTGACATGACCTCTGGCTAGACTCAGATCCCAACACCTATTCCTTCGGGATTTCATGTTTCATGAAATCAGGGTATAAGAGATATCTTTGCTCCTTGGAATCCCGATTTGCCGAAATGCCGAAATGTCTTGGCATTCGATCAACAATTCACAATAACCCCTGAGATCTATCGCCCATGTCCGGCCTCTCTATTTCTCTATTTCATGATTCGGGGTTATGGGAGACAAGAGCCTCTATCCTTCCAACTCGCGATACCTGAAATCCTGATGTGGACCAACGGTCCAGATCTGCCTGTGATTGATGGTTTCTATCCCTCCTGAGATTTGGACGTCAAGAAGCCCTCGCCGCTAACCTCCTCGCAGCTCCACCTTATCCAACGACTTTCGGGGTTTCGACATTTCTCCTCGAGGAACTTCCACCATCTGTTTAGATCTGCGAGACTCGCCCTCACCGCTAACCTCTTCATAGTTCCACCTTATCCAATGGCTTGTGGGGTTTCAACGTTTCTCCTCAAGAAATTTTCCCTCTTGTTATATTCACAAGTGCCCAATGGATACAAAACATATTCAAATTACAGTAACTCAAAAACTGAGATCTCCTGCTAACTTGCAGTTCTCCCTTACAACTAATTTATCTCTGTGTTGCAGCTAACCCCCAACTGGGTGTACAAACTTCTACTTAACTCAAAAAGATTTCTAGGGTTTCCCTTGGCTACTTGCCTACTCTAAAATTTAACCTATGCTATCTTAGTTCAGTCACATTCCAGAGCCGTAGTGGAAACTCCTTCTCTGTTTACGATTTTCAAAACGTGCCTCAAAGGGTAAAATTTGGCATTGGTTCAAGCGTGCCTCCAAAGGTAAATTCTGGCTCTAAGTGAAGGCGGATTTCAAAATAAGTTGTAACTGCCCATGTTGAAGTTCTGGAATAACTCTCACATGTTGAGTGGTCCCATCTCTGCGTGCTTTCCAACGATGCTCCTACATCACTACTTCAAATTATTTGGAAAGAATAAAAGTTGAATGAGAAGAGGAAACAAAGGGAGAATAGAATGAGAAAGAAAGACTAAGGTTTTCTCTTTAGTTGCATGAGATAGTTTCAATTTTCATTCATTTCTGAGTTTATTCAAAGCCTAATTCTCTTTTTGACAACATGGTCTTATTGTACAAAGCAAGGTTCAAGACCAAACCAAACTTTTTAGACGCTTGTTTTAGAGGTGTTGATGTTGGACAACTGAGAGGGGGGGGTGAATCAGTTGTTACCATGCTTAAACAATTATGCTTCTTTTAAACTCTTTGCAGAAACACTGAATTGTGATCACAATAATGCAGGGAAATAAACAATGGCACATTCAGCATCAGTGAGATATATGAGAAACACATAGATAAGTAATAGTTACATTCTTTACATTATCATACATATGAGCACCAACTCATAATGAGGCTACAACCTCTGTTTTGCAAGCTGCAACTTGCTGAGAGCACCAACTCTCTGTTT
>JZKD02S1824751.1:273135-298218 GCA_000966675.3 Picea glauca | reverse complement strand
CTGCCACCCTGGTTTCTCTGGCTGCAACCAGATGGAAGCTACAACTCCCTGTGTTCAAGCACCCACTTGAACCTCTAAGGACAACAGTCCTCCTGAGCACCTCCCAACCACCCTCAAATATAAATCTTTGTTACTACAACTCATTACAGCGAAATAAAGTTATTCAATGGCTTACCATCCTTGTCGTTGTTCTGTTACACTGCTCTGCCCTGTCTGCATCAGTGTCTTCTGACACACCTTGCACTTTCTGATCTTCTCCATTTATACTCTCTGCACCATGTTCCATCAATGCAACCTTCCTCTGTTGTTTATTTCTACTCCTGCACTCTGCCTCCTTGCTCACACTTCAATCCTTCTACACAACGACCACAACAACTCCAACAACAATGGCAACAACAACCCCATCTCTTCTCTGTACCATGTACTTATAGCTTCTGTGCACCTTGTGCATGCAATGTGCGCCCTTCTTCTGCATGCTCACACCATGCCGATATCCTCCACCTCTCGAGTGCTCTGCCCAATCATCATGGTAACTCTTCAGCTTCTCTAGAGGTTTTCCCACGCATTCAGCATCACTGGGTGTTATGCTGAGATTCCTCAGCCTCTCTGGCAGTTGAGACTCTTCGTCTTCTCTGTGACAGTCGAGCTCACCTTCTCTATTTCAGTTACAGGTCTCAATGCCTATCCAGCTGTCCATCCTTCACGAACATCTTCATTCCCCTTGAATATTCCCAGCAGCTCTTCACCTTCTCTGTTAATCATCCCATGTGTCTTCAAGTCCTCTCGCTAGAACCATCAGTGGTTTCTTGGAAGTTATACTATGTCGTGCTACAGTAGCCCTCCGATCTCCTTCAGTTTCATCTGCACCGTTGGATTAGCTCTGAAGAATATTGTCGTGATTTATGCGTTTCGCACTTTCGCAATTCGGAGATTCTGTGATGAGGCATCTTGACTCTTCATGTCGTGAGTTCCGAAACTTTGAAACAGAGCTTTTCTGTGCTAGCTCCTTCCTCCATGTGACCATAGGCGGTGACTACTGTCTGCGCTAAAAGGTGTTGCGAACTCATGATCTTCATCGACCCTGATCGATGGTCCCCGATCTCGATAAATCAACGGTCCAGATATTTTTCGCAATCTCGCATCTCGTTGTTCCTTAGATGGAGGCTCTCGTCACTCCAAGTTGCGATAGGAGAAAATACGAGATGGATCTGGATCAACGATCCGTAATCTTGTTGTATTGACGGTCCAGATCTCTTCATGAATTTGCATCTCGCAGTTCTTGTGATGAAGGGTCTCATCACTCCAAGTCACGATAGCCGAGACTCCGAGATGGAGTTACATCAACGACCCAGATCCAAGCTTGATTTAACGGCTGTGATTGAATCACCATATCGCATATCGCAATTTTGGCATTTCTATTGCATTGTGTTCTTGTCTCCTTGATATCACGATTCACGAAACTCCGACACGAACTATGACCAACGGTCCAAGTTATTTCTTGATCTGATGGTCCAGATTCAATCGCGATTGCACATATCGCGAAATCAACATTCTTGATGCATTTAGTTCTTTGCCTCTTGAGTTCGCGATCCACGAAACTCCGATACAGACTTGAATCAACGGTCCAGATGCGATCTTGACTCAACGGCTACGATTGTGTCGCGATATCGCATATCACGAAATCGGGATTCTTGTTGTCAAGTGTTTTTGTCACTTCAAAGTCTTGATTCACGAAAATTTGATAAGGAGTTAAATCAACGGTCCAGATCTGATCTCTATTCAGCAGCTGCGATTAAATTGCGATATCGCATATCATGAAATCGGGATTCTTTTCTTTTCCTTTTGAATTCGTGATTCGTGAAACTCCGATAAGGATTTGGATCAACGGTCCATTTATGATCTTACGACTCATGTTACATCACGATTTCGAGAAGTTAAGGAACCCTGTTCCTTTGACTCTCCAATCAGCGAAATTACGATCTTTTCCCACGTGTCCTTCCTGATGATGGAGGGTCCTCCTTCTTTCAGGATTTTGTGAGCCCCTTTTCTCCTTGCACTTTTAAATATCGTGTAGGTTTTCCTAGATCCAACCTTGGTTGGACCCTACGCTCAGATCTGATGCCTAAGATCTATCCTCCTCTTTAGCGCACTCTTCTTGTCTTTATTCAGATCTGACAACCCTCATGCTGTCGGGAATTTTGGATGGGATCCAACGATCAGAAATGATTCTCGGGCCTTCGATCATTTTGTCAATGTTGCATTGCCTTCGATCATTCAATCTTCCTGGACTTATCTTTTATTTTCCTGTTGATCATCAATGCTATACTCAAGCCATCATTATTGCTGTACTTTCCATCAATGACAAGCTTATGCTGCCTGTGAAACATGCCAAACATCCTCTGCACTATCTCTTCTAATCTTATTGAGGTTGCTCTGCAGTGTCTTCCAAAAATACTTTTTGTGCCTGTCTGTTACATTCTTCCTGTACTCGTGCCATCTTCATTGTTGTACTTGCCATCAATGACAAGCATATGTTGTCTATTAAACATTTTCCAATAGTTGATCCATCCTTGATAGTCTGTGTATTCTTGTATGTTTGTGAATTAAGTTTCATGGCTGATAAAGGATATCTTGCAGAGTCAAAATGGCAGTAGTTTGTGGCAAGCTGATCCAGATTATTAATTTCATTTTTACTTTACTGTCGGAGTCTTTTTGTATGGTTTTCATCGAGGATCTCTAAATCAGACTTTGGTCATGCCCTAGCAGGGGTTTTGTAAAGAGAAAGACACTTTTGATGTCTCAGAATGAAATAAATTAGATTTCTATTATGTCTCATATTTGTGTATTTGTGACTTGGTTACTTTTCTCTTTTTTATCTCCATGTTTACTTTATTGTAACATTGGTGTACATTACATAAACTTATATAAAATTTATTTTATATTGAAACATTATTTTCATTAATAAATCAACATAAACCCTTGTAATTAATATTTATGGATTGGGAGAATATTTTCAGGCTATAAAACTCCCGGTGACATTCCCAACTATCTTGTCCTAGCCATGCAAGATTCGAAAATGATTGAGTAAGGAAATCCATACCTTTTCCTCAACAATTATTTGGCCAACATATTGGGGAGATCTTCCATATCTCTCTGGTTGATTGTATTCATAATTATCATTGAATATTTCTTCTTTTGTTTTTTATTCTTTGATTGTTTTATTTTTCCCATGACACTACCTGCTACAAGGCAACCCAATATTTAGCATGGTCTTAAATACCAAACCAACATTGCCTTAAATTTATTCAATACCATCTTAGAAACTGCTAATACCCGAGCTGAGCTTGAATGCTCGTGGGAAGTAATTGAACTAGACATAAGTATTCAAGAATGTTGGGAGGTCAGGCAAAGGCAACCTAGGAATCAATTGTAGATCTCTTTTTCCTAAAGTTTTGATCTTCTTTTCATGTCCTCAAATCCTTTCATTTCTAGGAGAAGAAGAGGACTGTCTCATGAAATCACTCCTATTGTTGAAATAGGAAGAAGGAAAGCTATTATGTCAACCCAACAAGGTATTCTAAGGAGAAATTTGTCTGATTTGTCTAGTTCACCTTCCTCACCCTCACCAATCATTTACAAACTGGCATATGTGGGTGGCTCTGGTGGCACTATAGGTTCCTCATCTTCTCAACCTTCGGCCTCATCAATGATTGGTAGCTTGTATAGCCATCATATTCTTGTCCAATCAACTACTAACCCTGCTAAGGTCATAAATAAGTATGGGATTTTTCAATTCGAGGAAGATGCTACTACTACCCCGTGGCATGTATCCTTTCCCTTGAACCTAGCACCTTCTACTCATCTGCTACCAAAATTTAAATAGCATCTTCCTAGGTTTTCAGGAAATAACACAATCACTACAAACAAACACTTGGTGGCATTCTCTAATTCCTGTCACAATATAGGAGCTAATGACAATGATACTTGCATGCGCTTATTTGTCAACTTCCTCGAAGGGAAAGCAACGAAAGATTTATTTGATCTCCCTCCCAAGATTGTTTCCACTTGGGAGGAGTTATTTTATTGTTTCAAATCCACTTATGGGAAGTCTAAGAGTTCAAATAAAAAATTATGGTAATACAATAACATTGCATTCAAGGATGGTGAGACTATTAAGTCTTTCAGTCTTTGTTTCACCAAGTTGTATAATCAAATTCTTGAACTTATTCGCCCCCTGAACCAAGCCACTTTTATGCATTACTATAATGCTCTACCTTCCCCTTATTGACATAGGCCCTAAGAAAAATCTATTGACAATCTTGGTTTCACTCTTCATACTTTTCTAGAGTATGAAGAAGAACTAGAAAGAATAGGTCTTCCCAAGGGAGACTCGATTAAACAAACGAACATGTTTTCCCTCTTACAACTTGTACAGGATATGAACAATCGAATGATAGAATACGAGCAAAAGGGAAATGTCCCTTCACTTACTCCTTGGGAATCATCTTCTTCTTCACCACATTTTAGGAATACCAATGGAAACAACTTCCTGCCCAAATCCATCATGTCTCGCAGTTGGTTTAACTTTTGCAAGGAAAATCAAGAGGAAAGTACTTGTGAGGTAAAGAAGAGTGCCAAAGATAAAATCTTTGGGAAAAATCCTGAAACCACCATTGTTGTTCTATATTGGGCAGAACCAGAAGATGTCATGACCATAAACACTAGGAATAAATCCTATGCTTCAAAAGGAAAATATGATCCCCCTCGGACTTCTTCTATCCCAAGCTCATCTTCTCCAGCTTCTATTGTACAAGCTACCAAAACTCCTGACAGTCAGGAGTTCCCTCCTCTCTTCCCTCTTCCAAATATAACATTATCAGCCAATTTGATAATATCAAGGCCAATGCTACTCTTATGGACATAGTTTCCGTCCCTAAACAACAAAAGAATCTAAAAACATTTATGGAAGGAAAAGCTTCCACCATAGCCAATCTCTATGAAGAGGAAAAAGAAGAGGATTCTATTGTAAATAAAGTAGGTGTAAATAATTTTAGACACCTGGTAAAAAACCCTCCATTTTTCATTTCTGTAAAAATTATGGATAAAATAGCCCATTGTTGCCTAATTGACAGTGGTTCGGGCCCAAGCATAATGTCAAAAATTATTATGGAATAGATAATCTTATCTTGTGCTAATGAAAATTCTAGAAGAATTCTCTCATATAATAGTCTACAACAGTCAACTATAGGTGAAATCAAAGACTTGATTTTGGTTCTGTGCGCACAACCTGAAATAAGGAAAACCATTAATATCCAAGTAATTCACATGTCAGTAAGTAACTATTCTATCATCTTAGGAAGAGACTGGAAAGCCTTGACAGGTGGATATCTTTCACTTGATGGGACACACTTATTCATTCCTTGGAATGGAAAGAATATCATAGTCCTAAGGGAAGGAATAATCTCACCATATATAGAAATCATTCCACAACCTAACATAAACTATGTCGAGGTGGACTTAGTAGTGTACTCCAACTTTGCGGATGAGGATGACACTACCCTGGAAAAAATTGATCTGGAGAATGGTATGTGGCACATGCACTTTGATGGCTCATGCTCCAACCAAGGTAATGGAGCTGGCATTATCTTACTCATATGTAGGTAAAATTAACAAATTTTACTATAGGTTAGAATTTTCTTGCACGAACAATGTCACCGAACTTGAAGCATTATTTTTAGGCATTGAAAATGCCTATAATTTAGGTTGTGGACATATTACATCTTTTGGGGACTCTAAACTTGTTGTGAACCTTGTACGTAAGATATATTATCCTATAAATAAGTTGATGAAAATATACAACCAAGTTGTTTGGATGCTTATCCTGAATTTATTATCATTTAACATTACTCATGTTAAAAGGGAACTTAATTCAATGGCTGACAGGTTAACTATTTTTGCAGCGTCTCCTACTTGACAACTTCTTCCACAAAGACCTGATTGTACTTTTAAATATTTATATCATCCTCATATCCTTTGCAATGTAGATTCATGGTAGGTCTTCCCTAGTGATGAAGGCATCTGCACTTTCATAAAAAATGAACCATATAAGCCCAAGGAGATTGTATCCATGGAAAGCAACAAAATTCCTAAAGGCTTGACTCCTCTAGAAAGTTCATTTTCAATGAGTGATGTAGGAAACAAAGAAACACATAAAGAAGATGAGTAAAAAATGAAAGTGGGTTAAACCATTTCCTTGAACATTGGAACACCTGATTCCCCAAAGAATGTTAAGATAGGTGCCCAATGTACTGATGAAGAAAAGTTGAAATTCACTGAGTTATTTCATGAATTTCAAGATAATTTTTCTTGGTCATATGAGGATCTTCGTGGTTTTGATCCTGCTCTTATACAACAGGTCATTCCTATCAAGGAAGGTATAAAACCAGTTCGGAAAATACAAAGACCCATTAACCTTGTACTTTACGATACTATTAGGAAGGAGTTGGAAAAACTCTTGAAAGTTGGGATAATTTTTCCTATTAAGTATTCTGAGTGGGTTTCCAATTTGGTCCCCATTCGGAAAAAAACTGGTCATATCCAATTGTGCGTTGACTTCCGCACATTGAATAGAGTGAGTGTAAAAGACCATTTTCCTCTCCCTAATATGGAAATGATTTTGCAAGAAGTTGCAGGGTCACAAATGATGTCCTTACTTGATGTTTTTTCTGGTTATAATCAAATCAAGGTAAAAAGGACTGATGAATACCAAACCACTTACACTACACATTACGACACATTTTCTTATGAATGCATTCCTTTCATATTATATAATGTAGGTGCCACTTTCCAAAGAGCTATGCAGATAGCATTTGACAACCTTATTGGTAGAATTATTCAGATTTATCTTGATGACTTGACTGTATATTCAAAGAACCGATTGGATCATTTTGGTCATCTTAGAAAAGTTCTCATGTGATGCAGAAAGTTCGACATTTATTTAAATCCTTCTAAGTCTGTTTTCGGCATTACCAAGGGAAATATCCTTGGGCATATTGTTTTTTATTTAGGAATAAGCATAGATCCTAAAAGGATCACTGCTATTAAAAACCTTACAACCCCCACTTCCAAAAAGGAGGTTCAAGCATTTATGGGAATTATCAACTTTGTTTGTAGATTTGTTCCTGATTTTGTTGTAATGGTCAAACCAATTCACAATATTCTCAAGAAAGATCACTCCTTTTCTTGGATTGAATACGTTGAGAATTATTTTGTAAGTATTAAGAAAGTAATCAGTTATGCACTAGTTTTGGCAAAGCCGAACTTTGAGAAATATTTTATTATATATACTAATGCCACAGAGGAAGCAGGTTTTTCTATTCTCATACAATGTGATGACCATAATAATGAAAAACCAGTAGCTTACATGATTCAAAGATTATCAGATGATGAATTTAAGTATTCTTATTTTGAAAAACATGCTTTCGATCTTGTTAAATCTATAGAGAAATTTCGCCAATTTATCCTAGGCAAGCACACACTGGTAAAATTCCCTTTTCCTTATGTCAAGTTTTTTCATTCACAGACTCATTTTTCAGGGAAGCTTGCACATTATCTTGCCAAGATCCAGGAGCATGATTTAAACATCATGAATTTGAAAACAATTAAGGGATGAGACTTATCCTTTCACTTGGCTCAACATGCTAAAGCAAGTGAAGAAATTGATGAACAAGATAATCATCTTTCAATACTATTTTACATTGATAGTCAAACACTTCCTATAGTTGAACATCCCTGGTATAAAAATATGGTGTATTACTTGTAGTATCATAAATGTATAGATAGCTTAGTGTTGGCAGCCATTTTGCATTTTTATCTTTTTCTTATAAGCTGCCAACACAAGGGTTTTGAACCCTCAATACTCGTCGCAATTCTTTAAAACAAAACGACACTATTATCTTGCACATTCACACACCTACCTTTCGTTTTCATTTTCATGACTGCAAGCGTGAAAACTTTGAATTGGAAGTCATGTCGATAGAATTAAAATCATCTTTGGATTGTTACGAATACTCTTGTTCATGTGGTCATTTCACCTTTAACTCAATAATGGTCATACAGTTGGCAAGACACCAAACCTTTATTCACTTTGCATTTTTGTTAAATTGGTTTCAATTTATAAGTTCGTGATGCAATGATTGTTGGTGTCTTTGATTAAATCCTTGATGCAATAATTTCATACAACGCATTAATTTTATGATTAAATCTTTGGTGCAATATTCAACATGTTGTTTTGTTTTAAATCATACACATACTATTGTTGACCAATTGTTGGTTATGAACGCTATGATTTTCAAATGGTTATTTGATTTTTAATTTGGTCAAAATATTTTGGTTATGAATGTTATGGCTTTCGATGAGTATGTGAATAATCTATTTGATATTGGGTCAAAATATTTGGATTGTGATGTGAATGATTTGAATTACCAAGGCGTCGTCGATTGTACATGTCAAAATGAATGTTTTGCATGGTTCTAATTCATTCCACCACCCTCGCACGCATACACATTAAATATCTGCCTTGTATCTCGAGCTACCTCTGCTTGTTTTGAGAAAACTGTGGGAATTGGTCTTGTTCCTAGATTGTCTAACATCCTCACCGTTTACCCTGCTGACTGTGTGCTCTCTCCTATGGCCCCTGTAGTGCACATAGAACCTAATTGCATCCAAATGATTTTGTTATTTGACAACGCTTGTGAGGAACTGGAGAGTAATGGCTGGTTAGTTTTCATCCAAAAATTTTATGGTTTCAAGCTCGCGGTCGCTCAGCAGTTTGCCCTCACATTTGATGGATGCTGGGCCAAATTTGGATACATCCAACTTGAATTGAACGAAGAATTCCTCAGCTCAGCTACCAGTTTGCTAGCCAAGGGGCAGAGGTGGTTTAAGAATTCGAAGGTAGATGAAGTGCCATTGCCACTCCTATTTACCTCGAGGAAAATTATCAGTTGTGATAAAGGTATGTCGGTCACACCCCTTAAGTCTCGATGGCATGATTTGTTGGCCATTGTTAAGAAATTTTTCACTTGCGAAGGTAGATATGGTTTAGTGTTTCTTTACCATCTCCGGTTGCTTATGAATTTCATAGATTTCCCTTTGAATATGCCTCACTACCTCCTACGCAGTCTGTATAAAATGGCTAAATGTTATAAGAGGGAGAAGGATGACTCCAGCCTCTTCCATCACTGTTTGATTAAAATCATTATTGTTCATCATTTGAGTTTGAGTGGTGATTGTTGGGAATTTTTCTTATTGAGGAATGGCTTTGCCACTCCTGAATGTGGTCAAGTGGACAAGACTGTGGTCACCGGAACCCTTGTCGGGCCTAATGTGCCATCTCCTACCCTCCTACCCGTTGTTGAAACCTTGACCTACCCCAACACTGACCTACTAGACACCATGCATGTCCCATGTTCGAAAGACAATGCTAAGCTAGTTAAGATGCCTACAAGAAAAAAGGGCAAGGGTAATACAGATGTCAATAGCAACAGAAAGAAGGCTGCATGCTGGGTATCTAGGTGTGCTCGTACTAAGCCCAAACAAAACACAGACCATAAGCCTATTGTTTTGAGTGAAGATTTGGATTCTGATATTGAGCGATTTCTGACCGAGGAATACCCACACTCTCACGGCTTCTGTTCTTTCAAACCCTATGGCTACGTATCCAACCTCCCATCGTGCCTTAAGGATGACCCTAACTTCCCTAGGATCAAGTTTGATAGTGGAACCCCTGGTAATTGAAAAGATGCCTCACCTGTAATGCCACGGCCTGATCGATCACAGTGCGATGAATGTAACTCATGGCTCCAAAGATACTATACGGATGTCCCTCTGTTGCAATCCAAAATTAAGTCCTTGGAGGACCGCGTGACTGTGTTGTCTAAGGAAAATGATAGACTGCAATCCAACGATAATAGACAAAAGACCATGGGTTCTATTGTGTTCAAACATGTTGAGGCAGCCACTGCCATTGTTAACTCGAAATTGTCCTGACCGAATCGTATCCCTATAGCCAAGGTATGTTATTTCAACATTGATTTTTGAATGATTTGGTCTGTTTTTAATTAGCATAGCCGATTGTGTTTTCTTTGAATTAGCTTAAACGATTGTGTTTTCTCTGAATTAGTATCAAAGATTTGTTTGATGAATCGAATATACTCTGTTTCGATTGAATTGATTCAATACGATTTCGTTTGTTCTGAATTGGCATAAAAGATTTGGTTTGTTTTAGCGTGAATGATTTGCTTGTTTTGAACTAGTAATAAAGGATCTGTTTGATTCACCGCATACATTTCTGTTATCATTTGGATTAATTTAAAACGATTTTGTTTGTAAATATGACCAGCTACAGAATCATGAGATTCTATAGCTAGTCATAAAATTTGGATTTTTGTTGACTTTACAACTAAACACTATCTAAAATTGTTTATTCTTGTCCATCTACAGGTACACACGAATTTCAATGGGAATTGTATCTGCTGTGGTAGTTTAGAACATGCTTTTTGTTACGTAGTTTTGATTTAGGTTGTTAGTCTTAGGCAAAAATAGGAATCTAGGAGATTGTTCCCATATTTTTTGCAAACAACTTTTGATGATTCCCACAGGGATTGTTTCACCTTGTGGCCTTTAAATACTTATTATTTTTTGTAAAAAACCCATCACTATTGGGAGAACAGAGACTATGGACTTATGATTATACAGACTCGAATAGAAGTGGATTTGTTGTATGGCTTTAGCTTCAATTCATCTTATTTTTGTTCAAGTTTTGTGCATAACAATTTGTAATCAAATTATTGACTACTTTAGATATCAAGATTTGTTACAGGTTGATGCATTATGATTTAAATTATGTCCATATTTGATGTATCTCATTTTACTCACAACAATTACTCTGTTTCAATTTAATGAATAGAAGGTTTATATTCTTTGTTAAATGAATGGTCATGTACAAATCTTCGCACTGGGATTTATCTAAATGTGATAATCTGTAAACTATAAAATTGTTGTTGTTTTATGTCTTCTTTGTTCTGTCATTCATATTCAAAGAGCATTGTTGCTTCCTATTTACGAGAAGCTTGTGCAAAATCTGGTGCGGGTTTCTCCCATCAAACAGCTAAATCGTGTCTGTGAACGGGACAAATAGGAAGCGCTTCTACAGGTCAGTTTGTTAGTGTTATTCGATTAGTTAATTAATATATAAATTTCTTGTAATCTGAACACGTTTCATTGTTCATCTCTATAGTTCAGATTTACAGTTAGGATTGTTATTTTAATTCCTTAGCTTAGATATCTTTCATTTTATTCCTTTCTCATAAAAATAATAAAAATAAAAAATAATAGCTTCGCTGTCATAAGACAATTTACAAATGATTTTGCAAATTTCTTACAAAATTTGTATTCTGTAAATATTGTACATATATAATTGAGATTGAATTGTATTGATAGCTGAACATTTAATAAGTAGAATTATTGTTTTATGATATTAGTTAGTAAACTATATATATATGTTTTAGATTTGTATATAGTTTGTTGTAGCTTATTTTTTCACTTAGATTAGTTTCTTTAGCTTAGTTTTTCTTTCGTTTTCCTAGGAATTATATCGGCCAACGGAGCCACTAAACCCGTCAGAGTGGGTTAATCCAAATGGCTTGGGTTATTTAGACAACCCCGGACTGGATCCACTCCTCTAGTTGACGAGCGGTGAATTTCGCCCGTCAACAAATGGCGCTAGAAGGAGGGCCTGAAAATTATTAATGGCACGAGGCGGTCGTAAGACTCCCCCACCACCCAACCGCTCACCTATAGTGACAAGAAGTCATTCAAACGACAACATCCCCCCTCAAACAAAAACCACATCAAATGACGATCTACGGATCACAATTGAACCAACAACCCCAAATCCTATAGGTGGTGACATACAGGAGATTGTCCAACAATCTCTCATAAGAACACATAGTGCCTTCGCCCGTTTAAGACAACCAAATCGACCTTTGGCCCAACCTTTAGATTTATCTGATATCATAGAAAAACTTGGAGGCACTAACCTCACTTTAAACCCTACAAATCCAACCCTCACTCCTGCTGCAGGAGGATCTGGAATACAACCCTCAACACCTCCATCATCCCCTTCTTCTTCTGGAGAAGACTCTTCTGACGAAGGTAGTTCCTCTTCTCAACCTTCCACACTACCCACACCAATGGCCAACTAGAAAAATCCTGCCAGACCCTGGCTTGACCAAGATGCAGTAGCCGTACCCGGGCCTCAACATCCCTTACCCAAACATCCGGAGAAGTGGCTCCCCAAGTTTGACCCTGACTCTAAACAGATCGCCGAAGATCACATTAAAACGTTTATGTTAGCCATTAGAATTCGTAATGTTGATCATGAAGACATAGTCTGTAGGTTGTTCCCCTATACTTTTGAGGGCAATACATCTACTTGGTACTTTTCCCAGCAGCCCCATACCATCGTGTCTTGGGAGAAGTTCGAATCCTTCTTTCTTGAGAAGTTTGGAGACGATAAGTCCCTAGAAGTTATAGCAATGGAGATTTCTAGTTTAAGAATGAACCCCAAAGAGAAAATCAAAGACTTTAACCAAAGATTATTAAAACTAAAGAACTGAATCCCTACAGATTTGAAGCCTGCGAAGAATCTTATCATAGCATACTATACTAAAGCCTTGCATCAAAGTATAGCTATTTGGGTAAAGTGATCTAAGAAAGCCACATTGTTAGAGGCCTTAGAAGAGGCCAGTCAGATTGAGAAAGACATCCTTAGTTTAAAAGACACTACTAGCAACGAAACAGAGACTAGTTCATCTTCCAAAAAGAAAATCGAAATCCTCCCTATACCTGCTCAAAATAAAACACAACATGAAAGCTCAGATTTAGAAAAATTAACAAATATCGTTCAAAAACTGTCAAATCAAGTTACAGATTTGAAAAGGACGACCGAAGAAGCTTCTTCAAGAAAAGGGCCTTACAAACCCCCATTCAAGAAGCCTTTTCCCAATCGACCTAATTCAAATACCGAAGGCCTAAATCTAGAAATCCTACAATTCGCTCTTCAAACGATTCTAGAAGCCCAGGATAACTTGATGCCTCCTGAGACTTCTGAGGAAGTAGTTGAACAAGAGACAGTTGAAGAAGAAGAACCTTCTCCGAACATTTTTGGACACTTCTCGGATAGCA
Organism: Picea glauca; assembly: GCA_000966675.3. NCBI lineage: Eukaryota > Viridiplantae > Streptophyta > Pinopsida > Pinales > Pinaceae > Picea > Picea glauca. Next base: position 284,970 of record JZKD02S1824751.1, on the reverse strand, counting down.
TTTTTCAAGATAATTTCGAGACAGTACATCCCTACAATAGTAGGAGTAAGACAACAAACAAACCTTCTTCTGAAAACACTACGACTTTACCCCCAAAACAGTCTAAACCAACTAAGACTAAATAGAGTCATGTAAACCCAAAATTAGATTATGATTTAGTTCAAGATCTAAAAATTTTAAGGGCTAACATTTATGTTTATGAATTATTAAAATTTTTGTTTCTGCTACAAAAAATGTTACAGAATATCGCAGAGAATAGAAAAAACGGTAATCCAAGCAATAACAAAGTTGTCCAGAACAATGTAAAAGTTCCTTAGAAGGCTTCAGCCAAGAAAAATTCTGATCATCATGAGAAAGGAAGCCTTCCTATAAATAATGTAACAAATGTAGATAAATTAGCTTTAGAGGCTGTGAGTAAAAAGCCACAAGCTTCCACCATTAGTAATCGCAGAAATGTACCTCCCTTTTTGTTAACTTTTGAAATCTTTAATAGGAACGTGCACAATTGTATGGTAGATTCAAGAGCATCATCCAATGTAATGCCATGGTCTGTGTGTCAGAATATTAATGTTGAATTTGAACCATCCACCTTAAAAATCATCCAACTTGATCGAACTAGTGTTAAAGTTGTAGGCGAATTAAGGAATGTGCTTATAAGATTATCGTCTAACCCTAAAGTTCATCAAGTGATTGATATTATTGTTGTGGATATTCCAAAAGTTTATGGTTTGTTTCTAAGCAGAGACTGGCCAGAGAAGCTACACGGCTATTTCACGATGGATTGGTCTCACCTGTGGCTGCCCGAGAATGGAAAGCCCAACAAAATCAAGGTAAATCGTGAACGCTACCTAAAGCTCATAGTCACAGATTTAAATGATCCCAATGAACCATTTACACCTTCTTCCGATTCACCCGAAATACAAGGGATGGATACATTTTTCGACAATTTCATGGCCAAGACTTCAGCTATCATTAATCTAGAACAACAGTCCGAGATTGTAGCATACATGCAGCCAACAGTTTCTACACAATCGTCTCATGCACCCGATAAAAATCAAATATGGTCTCTTTACTTTGACGGGTCAAAGTCCAAAGAAGGAGATGGTGCGGGCTACATTATTATTGATCCAGCAGGTAACAAAACCCTGATTGCATGCAGGTTAGAATTTGAATGTAATAATAACACAGCAGAATATGAGGCTTTATTACAGGGCCTCAAAATAGCATTAGATATGAACATTCAAAATTTGACTGTCTTTGGCGATTCAGAAATCGTGGTTAGACAGGTAAGAGATTCTATCCAGTGTCTGTCTCCGCATCTTAAAATCTACCAATCTGAGGTATGGAATTTAATGAATAAGTTTTATGCTTTCAACATAAATTATGTTTCTAGATTGAATAATTCTGAAGCTGATTTATTAGCTAACGTAGCTTCCAAACACTTTCCTGCAGAAGGATTGTCCTCGAATGCATTCTCCGTCGAACTGTTGTTCAGGCCATCCATTCCTGACAACATCATGAATTGGAGAGTCTTCTACTACGATCAATAGATTATTAGCTTCCTGCATATGGAAGAAACTTTCCAAGGCATGGTGATCGATGAATGCACTCATGACGACAATCTGCACGATTTCACGATAATACCAGATCCGAGATCTCCTGAATCTTCATCGGACATGGTAAATTCGATCCCTAAATCTATAGTTAGATTAGAAAAAAATTACGATCTTCAAGACAAATTCAAAAAATCGGTCAACTGTAAAACCAATAGTTCCTCATTATCATATGAAAAAGTAAACTTGGGAACTAATGACAATCCACAGTGCATTAATTTAGGGGTGGGGTGCTCTGAACAAGAGAAATCCTCATTTATTAAATTGTTTAAGGAATTCAAATATGTTTTTGCATGGACGTATGACGACCTTAAAACTTTTGACCCTAACATCATACAACACGTCATTCCTATGAAACCCCAAACCTTGTCGTTTCAACAAAAGTTAAGAAAAATGCACCGTAAGCTCGAACCGACCGTAAAAAAAGAATTAAATAAACTCCTGAATGCTAAGATAATTTTCCCAATTAGGCACACACAATGGGTTTCTAACCTTGTCCCTGTCCGGAAGAAGAGTGGTGAAATCCGACTATGTGTCGATTTCCGAAACCTTAATAGAGTGTCTGATAAAGACAACTACCATGTCCCACCCATGGAACAAATCCTTCAACAGGTATCTGGTTCTAAAAGACTATCCTTATTGGATGTTTTTTTAGGGTACAACCAAGTCCTGATGTCTCCTCCAGACCAACTTAAAACTACCTTCCGCACTCCATGGGGCACCTACACTTATAGGAAAATGCCCTTTGGACTCATTAATGCTGGTGCCACTTTCCAGAGAGTGATGGACATCGCTTTCTGAGGCTTAATCAATCAATCTGTCGTAGTTTACCTAGATGACATTACTGTATTCTCAAAAAACAAAACTGATCATCTAGCTCATTTAAGAGTCGTTCTATAGCGATGTCGTAAATACGACATTTCCTTGAATCCTAAAAAATCTATCTTCGCAGTAGAACAAGGTAAAATCTTAGGATTTATTGTGTCAATTAAAGGGATGATTATCGACCCTGAAAGGACCCAAGTCATATCAAAACTTCCCCCTCCCTCATCCAAAAAGTCTATGCAGTCTTTCTTAGGCAAGATAAACTTTGTTAGGGGATTCGTCCCCAGTTTCTCTGAAATGGTGATACCTTTACAAAATTTAATTAAGAAAGACGCGCAATATCATTGGGGACCCTTAGAAAACCAATCTTTCAATTCAATAAAAAAGGCCATAATAGACGCTCCTTCTCTCATGAGCCCCGAATTTTCGCAAGACTTCATGCTCTACACATTTGCTTCTGACTGCTCCTACGCTGTTGTCCTAGCTCAAAAGAACGATGAAAACAATGAAGTCCCAATTGCCTTTATGAGTTCTTCTTTCAAAGGTGCGGAACTTAATTACCCAATGGTAGATCAGAAAGCCTATGCTATTTTTAAAGCAGTCAAGAACTTTCGATCTTATCTTTTTAAATCTAGGACGAAAATTATTGTCCCTTACCCAGCCGTCAGAAATCTGTTAGTGCAGAAAGAACTAGGGGAAAAGAGGGCGAACTGGGTTACCTCCTTACAAGAGTATGACATTGAAATCACCCCAGCTCAAATAGTGAGAGGCCAAGGGCTATGCAAGTTAGTTTTCGACTCAGCAATAGTACAGCAAGAAGAAAACGATATGTCAAACCCAGGATAGCACAATCAAAATTCAATCTGTTTTGCACAAAACTCTGTCAGTCCCTGGTATGACGATATAAAATTCTGTCTTGAACATGGGTCAGCCCCTCGTCACCTATATCCCACTAAAAGAAAATATTTAATATTAAAATTTGCCTCCTTTCAGTTGATTAATGGTATTATGTTTCGTCAAAATTTTGATGGAGTACTAATGCGCTATCTTGAGAAAGATGAAGCAGAAAAGGTCTTACTAGAATTGCACACAGGAGAAGCTGGTGGGAATTTTGGTGGGGACACCACTGCCCATAAAGTTTTAAGAGCAGGTTATTACTGGCCTACTCTTTTTAGAGATGCTCATGCCTTGTGTCACAAGTGTATTATTTGTCAAAAAGCATTAGGGCGGATACAGAAACCAACCTTTCCTTTGCAGCCTGTTTCAGTAGACTCCCCTTTTCAGTAGTGGGGTCTGGAAATTATAGGTCCAATCAATCCACCATCCTCACAACAACATAAGTTTATCATAACTGCCACAGATTACTTCACCAGGTGGTCTGAAGCTGCCGCATTAAGAACTGTGAATACCAGTCAAGTAATTGCCTTTTTAAATTCAAATATTATTACTCGTTTTGGTATCCCTGATTGTTTAGTATTCGATAACGCTTCTTAATTTTCGTCTCTTGAGATGAGCGAGTTCACTCTAGAAAAAGGAATTAAATTGAAGTATTCTACCAGCTACTACCCCCAGGGCAATGGATTGGCAGAATCAACAAATAAGAATCTGATTAAAATCATCAAGAGAACGGTATCTGGAAATCACAAAAATTGGCATAATGCATTGTTAAACGCAATCTGGGCTGATAGAGTAACACCGAAAACTGTTGTAGGTAACTCTCCCTTCTTTCTCGTCTATGGAAGAGAAACAATTCTACCACCACATATTCTTCTTCCCTCACTACAGTTATCACAGAAAATACAAGAAGAAGACTTCCCCCCTTTGGAGAACCGAATTAATGCTTTAATAAAACTAGAAGAGGTAAGGGCTCAAGAAAAACGTAAGTTAGATCAGCATCAACTAGTGGTCAAAAGATGGTTTGATTCCAACTCTGCCTCTGATAGGAACTTCGAAGTAGGTGACCTTGTCTTGAAATGGGACAAACTGCATGAGGGAAAGGGAGAGCATATGAATTTTCAGAACTTATGGCTAGGACCGTTTTTAATTGCTGAGAAATTGGGTCCTAGCTCTTTCCGATTACAGAGTCTAGAGGGACAGCCAGACACCTATCCGGTGAATGGCCAAGCTTTGAAAAGGTATTTCGCTTGATGACAACCATGTGTATATTGTGTAAATATTTTTATTTTGTTTTCTTTTCTTTTGTTGTTTTGGTTTTAATTTTTCCCTTACACTTATCAGTTTTTCCTTTTGGAAATACACATACCTACATTATGAACTATTCAGACAAAGAAACAGAAAATTATTTCTCTGAAATGACTGTTGAAAAGTTGTCTGAACATCAATTATAATATACTTCTGAAATTTACATCCATGTTGAGAAAAGCCTGTTGTTTGAAAGAATTTTACTGATTTCGATCTGTAAGTGAGGCCTGTAACGATCATCTATTTTCTTCTTACGCTGTCCCTATTCCTTAAAGGAATAACTCAGAAGATGTCTCCCTGCTTTTGAAGGTTGGTTTTGTAAATAAACCATCTCTAAATCTTAATAAAGGACAACTTAAAATTTTCTTTCAAGGTCTGTAAAAATATGACTAAAACATCATAATTTTTAGTGTGACCCCGCTCGATTATATATCTTTAAAAACTAAAAAAAAAAAAACCATTAAAAGAGTTGTGGGATGTGTTTGTAAACCTATCGGGATACTGAACAAGTCTGCTAGCAGTGGGTAAATGCATGCATGACGCCAAGACAACTTCATCGGGGTACTGAACAGGCCCACTGGCAGTGAAGCAATGTCGGGTATATGAAAAATTGCAAATATGAAACCTCTTGACCTTAAAATGTCCTTTATTTTGATCTATAACTTCCTAGCAGGATACAGATATCAGAGTGGGTTAAATGGAAACCCTGTCGAGGCTATGGACGCCTGCTGGAAGCAGTGGCTCTGTCAAAAATATTGGAGATTTTATCTTTAATATCATGATTTGCTTGTCTTAAGACTGATATCAGTTTTCATCTTTTAAGCACAACTGGAATTTGTTTGATTAATGATGATGTTTAAACAATTTTTTGGTTGTTTTTGAGTTAGAATTATTCGAATTATCATAATCTAGATTTTCTCTTTTGGCAGAGATAACTGCTTCTACCAGTGTGTCACCATTGTTGGCATCCATTTTGCATTTTTATCTTTTTCTTATAAGCTGCCTACACAAGGGTTTTGAACCCTCAATACTCGTCACAATTCTTTAAAACAAAACGACACTATTATCTTGCGCATTCACACACCTTCCTTTTGTTTTCATTTTCATCACTGCAAGTGTGAAAACCTTGAATTGGAAGTCATGTCGATAGCATTAAAATCATCTTTGGATTGTTACGAATACTCTTGTTCATGTGGTCATTTCACCTTTAACTCAATAATGGTCATACAGTTGGCAAGACACCAAACCTTTATTCACTTTGCATTTTTGTTAAATTGGTTTCAATTTATAAGTTCATGATGCAATGATTGTTGGTGTCTTTGATTAAATCCTTGATGCAATGGTTTCATACAACGCATTAATTTTATGATTAAATCTTTGGTGCAATATTCAACATGTTGTTTTGTTTTAAATCATACACATACTACTGTTGACCAATTGTTGGTTATGAATGCTATGATTTTCAAATGGTTATTTGATTTTTCATTTGGTCAAAATCTTTTGGTTATGAATGTTATGGCTTTCGATGAGTATGTGAATAATCTATTTGATACTGGGTCAAAATATTTGGATTGTGATGTGAATGATTTGAATTACCAAGGCGTCGTCGATTGTACATGTCAAAATGAATGTTTTTCATGGTTCTAATTCATTCCACCACCCTCGCACGCATAAGAATTAAACGTCTGCCTTGCATCTCGGGCTACCTCTGCATATTTTGAGAAAACTGTGGGAATTGGTCTTGTGCCTAGCCTGTCTAACCTCCTCACCATTTACCCTGTTGACTGTGTGCTCTCTCCTATGGCCCCTGTAGTGAGCATAGAACCTAATGGCATCCAAATGCTGTTGTTATTTTACAACGCTCGTGAGGACTTGGAGAGTAATGGCTGGTTATTTTTCATCCAAAAATTTGAGGGTTTCAACCTTGTGGTCGCTCAACAATTTTCCCTCACATTTGATGGATGTCAGGCCAAAGTTGGAGACATCCAAATTGAATTGAACAAAGAATTACTCAGCTCAGCTACTGGTTTTCCAACCAAGGGGAAGAGGTGGTTTAAGAATTCGAACGTAGATGAAGTGCCATGGATGATCCTGTTTACCTCGAGAAAAATTATCAGATGTGATAAAGGTATGCCCGTCACAGCCCTTAAGTCTCGATGGCATGATTTGTTGGCCATTGTTAAGAAATTTGTGACTTGCGAAGGTAGATATGGTTTAGTGTTTCTTTACCATCTTCGGTTGCTTATGAATTTCATAGATTTCCCTTTGAATATGCCTCACTACCTCCTACGCAGTCTGTATAAAATGCCTAAACGTTGTAAGAGGGAGAAGGTTGACTCCAGCCTCTTCCATCACTGTTTGATTAAAATCGTTATTGTTCATCATTTGAGTTTGAGTGGTGACTGTTGGGAAGTTTTCTTATTGAGGAATGGCTTTGCCACTCCTGAATGTGGTCAAGTGGACAAGACTATGGTCACCAAAACCCTTATCGGGCTTGTTGTGCCATCTCCTACCCGCTGTCGAACCCTCGACCTACCCCAATGTTGACCTATATGAAACCATTCCTGGCCCATGTTCGAAAGACAATGCTAAGCCTGTTAAGAGGCCTACAAGAAAAAAGGGCAAGGGTAATACAGATGTCAATAGCAAGGGAAAGAAGGCTGCACGTTGGGTATCCAGGTGTGCTTGTAATAAGCCTAAACAAAACACATACCAGAAGCCTATTGTTTTGAGTGAATATTTAGATTCTAAGATTGAGCGATTTATGACTGAGGAATACCCACACTCCCACAGCCTCTTTTCTGTCGAACCCTATGACTACGTATCCAACCTCCCACCATGCCTTAAGGATGACCCTAACTTCCCCAGGATCAAGTTTGACGGTGGAACCCCTAGTAATTTAAAAGATGCCTCACCTGTAATTCCACGGCCTGATTGACCACAGTGCGATGAATGTAACTCATGGCTCCAAAGATACTATACGGATGTCCCTATGTTGCAATCCAAAATTAAGTCCTTGGAGGACTGGGTGACTGTGTTGTCTAAGGAAAATGATATACTGCAAGACAACGATAAGAGGCAAAAGACCATGGGTTCTATCGTGTTCAAACATGTTGAGGTAGCCACTGCCATTCTTAACTCGAAATTTTCCTGACCGAATCGTATCCCTACAGCCAAGGTATGTTATTTCAACATTGATTTTCGAATGATTTGGTTTGTTTTTAATTAGCATAGACGATTGTGTTTTCTTTGAATTAGCTTAAACGATCGTGTTTCCTCTGAATTAGTATCAAAGATTTGTTTCATGAATCGAATATAGTCTATTTCGATTGAATTGATTCAATACGATTTCGTTTGTTCTGAATTGGCATAAAAGATTTGGTTTGTTTTAGCATGAATGATTTGATTGTTTTGAACTAGTAATAAAGGATCTGTTTGATTCACCGCATACATTTCTGTTACCATTTGGATTAATTTAAAACGATTTTGTTTGTAAATATGACCAGCTACAGAATCGTGAGATTCTGTAGCTAGTCATAAAATTTGGATTTTTGTTGATTTTACATCTAAACACTATCTAAAATTGTTTATTCTTGTCCATCTACAGGTACACACGAATTTCAATGGGAATTGGATCTGCTGTGGCAGTTTAGAACATGCTTTTTGTTACATAGTTTTGGTTTAGGTTGTTAGTCTTAGGCAGAAATAGGAATCTGGGAGATTGTTCCCATATTTTTTGCAAAGAACTTTTGATGATTCCCACAGGGATTGTTTCACCTTGTGGCCTTTAAATACTTATTATTTTTTGTAAACAACCCATCACTGTTGGGAGAACAGAGACTATGGACTTATGATTATACAAACTCGAATAGAAGTGGATTTGTTGTACAACTTTAGCTTCAATTCATCTTACTTTTGTTCAAGTTTTGTGCATAACAATTTGTAATCAAATTATTGACTACTTTAGATATCAAGATTTGTTACAGGTTGATGCATTATGATTTAAATTATGTCCATATTTGATGTATCTCATTTTACTCACAGCAATTACTCTGTTTGAATTTAATTAATAGAAGGTTTATCTTATTTGTTAAATGAATGGTCATGTACAAATCTTCGCACTGGGATTTATCTAAATGTGATGATCTGTAAACTATAAAAAAAAATTTGTTTTATGTCTTGTTTGTTCTGTCATTCGTATTCAAAGAGCATTGCTACTTCCTGTTTACGAGAATCTTGTGGAAAATCTGGTGCGGGTTTCTCCCATCAAATAGCTAAATCGAGTACTGTGAACAAGACAAATAGGAAGCGCTTCTACAGGTCAGTTTGTTAGTGTTATTCGATTAGTTAATTAATATACAAATTTCTTGTAATCTGAACACGTTTCATTGTTCATCTTTATAGTTCAGATTTACAGTTAGGATTGTTATTTTAATTGCTTATCTTAGATATCTTTCATTTTATTTCTTTCTCATAAAATAATAAAAATAAAAAATAATAGCTTCGCTGTCATAAGACAATTTACAAATGATTTTGCAAATTTCTTACAAAATTTGTATTCTGTAAATATTGTACATATATAATTGAGATTTAATTGTATTGATAGTTGAGCATTTAATAAGTAGAATTATTGTTTTATGATATTAGTTAGCAAACTGTATATATATGTTTTAGATTTGTATATAGTTTGTTGTAGCTGCTTTTTTCACTTAGATTAGTTTCTTTAGCTTAGTTTTTCTTTCGTTTTCCTATGACTTAAATCGGCCAACGAAGCTGCTAAAGCCGTCGGAGTGGGTTAATCCAAATGGCTTGGGTTATTTAGACAACCCCGAACCGGATCCACTCCTCCAGTTGACGAGCGATCAATTTCGCCCGTCAACACTTAGATACTGATCAAAGGAGAAGGCTTTGTCTTGAATCTTCCAGATATGTTATTTTAGGAGGCTTCTTTTTAGTAGATTTGTCGATGGTATATTACTTCGGTGTTTGAATAATGAGGAAGCACAAAAACTGTTACAAGAAACCCATGGATCTTCATATTTTGTTATTCATGTGGGTGGCCACTTTTCTGCTAAAACTATTGTTTTTTAAATCATCAGAAAAGGGTATTATTGGCCTTCAATTTTTCGAGATTATTATAACTTTTCAAGATCTTGTGACAAGTTCCAAAAATTCGTTGGGAAAGAACGTCTTTCTGCCACGCCTCTACAACTTGTCCTCCTTGATTTTCATTTTTCAAAATGGGGTATGGACTTTATCGGTCCTATTAATCCTCCATATTTAGTAGGGAAGGTTTTTATCTTGACAACCATTGATTATTTTACTAAATGGACTGAAGCTGTCCCACTTAAACACTCATAGGATGAACATATTATTTCTTTCCTTGAAAACAATATTTTCTCCAGATTTGACATTCCTTTATAAATTATTACAGACAATGGTCACGCTTTCATTTCTTCTTAGCTGAATCAATTTCTAGCAAAGCTAGGAGTCAAACATTTTACCTCATCATCTTATTACCCTCAAGGAAATGGGCAAGCTGAGTCTACTAATAAAAATATTGTTAGGATCATCAAGAGGCTCATTGAAGATAAGCCTCATCAATGGAACACCCTCCTCACTTATGCCCTATGGGAAGATCACACTACTACCAATGTAAGAATAGGTTGCACTCCCTTTCAACTTGTTTATGGTCAAGAAGCTATTTTTCCTACCGAGCTGGAACTTTCTTCTATACGGTTGATGCTACAGATTGAGGAAATAAATTCTTCTAATGTCTCTCAAAGGATAAATGCACTATTATATTTAGAGGAACATAGGATGTTTTCCTTGGAGAACATAAAGAGAAGATAACAAACCATAAATAAATATTTCAAAAAAATCACAAAAGATGTCAGATTTAAAGTAAATGAGAATGTATTGCTTTGGGATTCAAACCATGCTGATAGAGGAAGACATTCGAAGTTTCAAAAATTATGGTCGGGTCCTTTTAAAATCGCTTGTGTCCTGGGTACAAATTCTTATCTTCTAAAGGACTTGGAAGAGTGATTATTTTCCTATAGTACCAACGGTTCCCACTTCAAACACTATGTGGAACTAGTTTGAAAGTTAAAATTATGAATGAAGGTCACTATTGTATTATAGTTTTGTGTTTCACTGTTTTTATTTTGTTTTGTTGTTTTTCATTTTCTGTTGTTTCATTTCCGTTGTTTTTCTTTTATTGATTTTTTTTAATTAGAAATAAACTTTGGATCAGTTTTTCCATAGAAATGCTATTCTGTAAGTATTTTTAATCAATAACAATCAATTTACACAGTTTTCATGATATCCCCCTTGTAGACATCAACGAAATTTCTCTTTGTTTCCAGTACTTTTGTTAGATATATAATTGGATTTCCATCCCTACTTTATGATTTCCCTTTCTTTCCTCCACCCTGAGATTCAAAAAGAGCACACTAGAAATTTTTCTCCTTTAACAATAAACGCTTTCATTATGACCAATTGAATGTTATGCATACAGGAATAAACCCCTCATACGTAACACTTTCCATGATCTATTCCCAAAGTCCCAAATCATTTTCCCCTTAAACCGCCTCACTCCCCCTGTTGGATAATCATTTTGGTAAATAATTATTTGATCTACGATTCATCTGGTATGAAAAACCAGACATTCTGAGTTTTTAATCTGTTGGAAACATATTTCCCTGTGGATTTTGTTGCCGATTAAAAGCGCAACGATGAATACTATGTTTGCAAATGATTACCAAGATTTATTATTTAACTATATTAATAATAAACTAGTGGGTGGGACCCCTTGTTAGACTTATGTCACTATGGTGGATAAACAACGTTTATATTTTGTTCACTTATGTGATGGTAGAAACACAGTCTTATACAGTTCATTTGTTTCAAATCATGGTTTAAAATGTTGTGGTAATATGTGGTGGTTGGGTGATTTAAACATGGAATTAAATGGTTTGGACGATCTCTGATAGAAGATAATAAGGCTACCCTTTTGGATAAAATAATTATACTCAATTTCTAATGTTGTGTATTTTCATGACAAAGGTTGGGTGCTCTTTGTTGATACTGAGAGGGGGGTGAATCAGTATCAAGTACAATTTAAAACATTTTTCAACTTATACTTAAACCATTCAACTATATCCAATGAGAAATGAACAATAGTATAAGAGTT
>JZKD02S1824751.1:252202-272616 GCA_000966675.3 Picea glauca | reverse complement strand
AAAAGGTAACCTTCTTCTTTGGGGCTGCTCCCCCTAAACATGTGGCACTCAATAATACTTCATCCTTATTTTTGGTCTTTGGGATTTTTTCTTCCTTGGAATCCTTTTGTGTGGCGTCTGTATTCTCTCTCTTCTTCATGTCTAGGATGTATATGTTGTTCATTATTATTGTTGCAGTTGCAACCAATCTTCCTAAGTTATTTTCTCTGATTTTACATTTTCGGAAATCAAATGTAAGAGTGTATCCTTGATCACACATTTTACTAACATTGAGTAGATTATGATTCAATTCTTCAACCAATAGAACATTCTTTTCTTTTACATTTTTTCTTCCAAGCTCCACTACACCTTCTCCAAGTATTTTGGCAGATGAGTCATCTCCAAATGCAACATTTCCACCCTTTCTCTTCAAGCTGATGAATTTGTCTTGATCCTTGGTCATGTGTGACGAACATCCATTGTCTATGTACCATTCATCTTCTTCTTTACATTCTTCAGCGGTCAATGCTATTCGAAAATCTTCATTGTTTGGAATATCTTTCCTTCTCCATACTATGCTTCCTTCTAGTGGGTGCTAGAGAAACCAGAGAGTTGGTGCTCTCAGCAAGTTGCAGTTTGTAAAACATAGGTGATAGCCTCACAATGAGTTGGTTCTCATAAGAATGATAGTGTACAAAAAATAAATATTACTTATCATATCAATAAGAAGAGGTTTTTCCCTTTATGGGTTTCCTCAGGAAATATTTGTCTCTGTATATTTCATGTGTGTGATTGATGTTGAATATTCTATTTATTTCTTCCTTGCATTATTGTGATCATCATTGAGTGTTCTGTAAAGAGTTTAAAATGGGCATAATTGTTTAATAACAGTAACAATTGATTCACCCCCCCCCCTTCTCATTTGTCCAACAATTGGTATCAGAGCAGGTTCCTTTTATTAAAGGTAGATCAGTAATATTAAACATGACAAGTCATGAAGGAACTTCAACCAATAAGCCCCCCTTATTCAATCAAACAAAATTTGTCTTCTGGAAGGTTAGGATGAGAACCTACATAATGTCTTTAGGTGTAGATGTATGGGATGTGGTAGAGACTAGCTATGTAAATCCAGTTGTACTAGCTAATAAGGATGACAAGCTAGAATTCATCTTCAACGCTAAGGATATGAATTCTATTCTGAGTGGGCTTGCAGAAGCATAATATTTAAAATTTATGCACTTAGAATCCACCAAAACAAAGTGGGAAAATATCGTTAGCAGTTATGAAGGTAATGAGAAGGTAAAGGATGCGAAGCTTCAAACCTATAGATTATAGTTTGAACAAATAAATATGAATGAGGATGAGAAAGTTAATAGAATTTTCTTAAGATTTGAGGAGCTTGTGAATGCCATGAAAGGTCTTCATGAGAAGATTGAAGACGTGTTTTTAGTTTAGAAGATATTAAGATCTCTACCTGATAGATTCAATCCAAAATTTTCTACAATAGAAGCACTGAATGATCTTAAGAATCTGTCTATTGATCAACTCCTAGGAACTCTAACTTCTTATGAAATGAGGATTAGTAAAGATAAATCTACCACTAGAGAAGCATCAGTCAAAGAAGATAATAATGAGGATTCTGAGCCTAATGAAATTGAAGAAAAATGTGTGAGAAGACTAAAGAAAGGATCAGGCAAGTACCAAGGAAAGTTTCCCTTCAAATGGTTTAACTGTGGATAGATAGGTCACTTTCAATCTAAGTGTCCACACAATAAGAAGGACCAGAATTGTGAAGGTGAAGAGAAGTACAAATCCAAAAGATTTGATAAAAGGAAAAGTTTATGTGTAAACAATGATGACTCTTCAGAAGACACAGATAGTGACTCTTCCTATGAATATAAGGTAAATGAATTCATGCTTATGGACAAAGAGGATTATGATAATAAAAGCACTGGAAGTGATGCTAATGATGAAGAATATGTGGTTGACTTGGAAGGAGAGATGATTAGCGCTTTGGAAGAGATTGACAGACTCAGACTTAAGAAGAGAAAGAAAAAACAATTGTTGAGCCTATAAATTGACATCCCCACTACCCTATTATACTCCTCATCTATACCTTTTTGGCTTACCTAATCTTGGGTAAATGACAAAGAACACTACCATTCTCCATTGATAAGGTCATAAGGTAAAGTATAATTAATTCATGAATTTTTGTGGTTTATTGAGCTAGGAGATTAAATGTTTCATGTACTAATGCTTCAATTTTCCATGTATAATCTTTGACCTCTAGATAAGTCTAGCTTTCTTGTACCAGCTTAGCTATCCGGTACTTGTGCACCATATTGCCACTATCTGAATTCGGTACCAAGTGCACCTTTTATTCAGATCTGGTACTGAATCTCACCTGTCGCGATCTGGTACCAACGGTCGTAGACTGTCGTGATCTGGTACCAACCATTTGTGCACTATTCGGATCCAGTACCATCTACTTGTCATGATCCAATACCAATACAGGAAGCCGAATGTACCAAGTTTAGATCCAGATCATGCCCAAGACAATAGTTGGATGTTTATTGAATCATAAATGTTTTAGCAAGGCTATGTTAGGATATTTTGTTGTTTCTTCATCCTCATGCACTTTGTTTCATGAGGATGAAGCTTAAAATATGTAACCGAATAATTAAATTTAACAATTGACTTATTTGCAAACGATTTCACCTCCTTGTGTTTCACGACTAAGCCTGTTTAAATAGTCATGGCAAGGATGGTGGAGGTGGTAGAGAGTTAGCATAATACAACATGTAAAGAAGCATTACATATTGCAGAACATATTCTGGGTGAATATTAATAGAAGGACATCATTTATCTCCATGTCTTGATTGTCTATGATTGAATGTGAGTTGAGTTGTTAGCATAGTTTGACTCTATGTTTTGAAGTTTGAGTAAGAGTAATGTGTGGGTTGAAAGAAATCTCACTGTAGACTCCAGTCGCTGACCTGTTGAAGCAGCAAGGTCCCACCACCCAGCAAAGGTCAGCATATTTGTATATTAGTATTAGCATTTGATTTCAATAGTGTAAATGTTAGATTAGCTAAAGATTTAATTCTTTCAGATGATAGCAGTACAGTTTAGACTAGGATTTCAATTATATGATTGCTTAGAGATCTTTACTCACTCTGTTTTGCATGTGCTATGTTTTATGAATTTGATTTTGTTTCATAGACATGAATGTTGGCAGCAGTAGTCAGACATATTTGAAGGAGAATTGGTGAAGTTCACAATAGCACATTGTGAACCACAACATACTCAGTATATTGACTGTTGAAATACCCATGCTATGTATTGATGATTGATGTGTGATTTCCCTTTCAGAAGTGTGGTTGCATAGTTAGTTCTCTGGGTCAGATAGAAGAGTTGATGTGTCAAAAGAACTCCATCTCATACTTGCATGTGCCATAATGGAGTAGATAGCCTCTCTGTGAAAGAAAACCAAAGTGTATTTCAGTTTGCTAGTTTGTTTTGTTTCCAGCATACATAATCTAGAATAGTTCTATACTCATGACATTAGAATTACTTTTCTTACTGGTGTCTTGTAACTCTGTTAATTATGAATCCTGGATTGATAATTAATGAGTGCATTATACTAAACATATAAGAAGCACAACATTTTGGCACCGTTGTCGGGGAGTTGCAAACAATAGGAAGTGATTTTTAGCTTAGATTGTTTGCATAAATTTTGAATGCTTTTAAAGGATTATTGAGGGAGGAGGATAAAACATTTAAGACATGAGTGAAGAGCCATGTGACCACTAGAGTGGGGTTCTCCAAAGCCAGGTTTCCTTCTTACCTTCTAGATACAATTAGGATTTCAATTCAATTAAGAATCAGATTTCCATTTTATGCATAGATATAGAGATAACAAGGGTAGATTTGTAAGCTCTAAAGATTCAAAAACAACCCCCCCACTAATCCAACTGACACTGGTGCAGAAAAAATTCCACTGGGAGAAAATTCAAGGAGAGCCAACGAGGCTCCAAAAGGAGAACCTAAAAGAGAAGAATCAACATTGGGGCGGGCAAAATGTGAATCTGCTAAACATTTAGGAGACACAGAAAATCCAGTTTCTGAACCATCTATCAGTGGAATGGAAGAAGAAGAAGGAAATGCGGCCACAGAGACTGAGAATTTTGGGTTTCCAATCTTCAATATTTCTAGAAACATCAGCATGAAAAGTATCCCACTATCATCGTTACCCACTTTCAGAGGCATGTCAACTGAAGATCCAGATTTATTTTTATTCAAGTTTGACATATTATGTAGAATCTATAACTACTCAGGCGATGCCTAAAAACTTAAGCTCTTTCCTACTACAATGAAAGATTCAGCCTTAAGATGGTTCATGAGCTTAGGAGAAAATACAATCCTCTTTTGGGATCAGATGAAAGACACAATTTTATGGAAATACCAAGACTATTGTAAGGATAATGCTAAAAACAACATTTTTAAAATGCAGCAAACAGAAGATGAAAGCCCTGAAGACTACTTAGAAAGGTTCTTATACAGCTATCAGAAATCAAAACTATTCACCATAGACCTAGCTGTAGTAAGAACTATATTCTTGAAAGGTCTTAGAGATGACTGCATAGAAGTTTTAAACTTGTTGAGTTCAGGAGATGTACACCAAAAGCCTTTTGCAGAGATTGCAGATTATTGTAGAAGATACTCAATAGGACAAGCTAAAACAAGAAAAGGACCAAGAGATCCTTTTATCAAAAATACAAAACAAATCTCAAGGACTGTCACCATAACTGAGTTAGGAAACTTATTGGAGAACTTTAAAACAAACATCTTGGGCACAATTAGTAACTAGTTAGATACTCTAAAACTGAAAAAGAAACAAGAAGAAGAGGCTACTTTAGCAATATTTTGTCATAGATGTCGAAAGAAGCACAATGAGAAGGAATGTCCGTTAAATGTCATAGCAATATATGGCCTGTGTACACTAGAACACCCCACATCTGAGTGTATGACTTTGCTTGAGCTACAAGCCATGTATAGGGGAGGAGGAGTCTCACAAGAACAACCATACCCTTCCATAATACCTTGGAGAGCCCAAAACCCCAATACATTTTATGACCCTAATGCACAATATCAACAACAACAATGGGGTCTATCCCCAATGACCTATCCATAATGGACACCTCAACAAGCTCAAACTCAACCTTGGCAACAAGGTTGGAGGGGACCTCTGTATGGAAATCCCTCTTACCCTACATATCCATGGTACCCTGCAAACATTTCCTAATTGCTACCTAGATTCAACCCACCACAGATGCAAGGTTTACTCCCACCTCTTATACAACAGCAATTTACAACCCCCTTGAACCCTAACCAGCAGCAACAAACACCTATAAATGCCAATCAATAGCAAAACCAAGCTACCCACAACCCTCTGAAACCAACAACAATCCCTTCCCAGCCAATTCCTAACCCCAATAATCGAACCACCCACTCAGTGCAAAATAAAAAAATTCAAACCTTTCCCACCTATGAAATCCAACTAAGATCAAGGAAAGTTGTAAACCAATCAAACCCTGCAGTAATAATTCAGGAAGAAAATGATAATCATTCTGAGGAAGAAAACACTCAAACCACCCCTACAAAAGAAGAGACCTCCCCTCCTATTCCAATCACTTCTTAGTCTCTATGAGTACCCCAACAAGTTAATCTCCCACCCTACCCCGAAAGACTATTAGTGAAGAAACCTGACCCACCCTTGCATAGAGATATAGAGGATGAATTACGAAATGTATGTATAAAAATACCTCCGCTATAAGCCATTAAGGATATCCCCATATATGCCAAAATGATAAGGGATATTTTCATTAAGAAACCAGGAAGGAAGAAGAAGGAACCTCTCCTTGTTCAGGTGGTGGGACAATTATCTAAATTTATTTCTAAAATGCCATACAAATATAATGACCCTGGAAACCCAGTAGTCACTGTTGAAATTAATGGTATTTCTCTACCAAAAACACTCATTGATTTGGGTGTAGCAATTAATGTAATGCCTTTTGAAACTATGCAAAAGCTCCAAATCAACCAGTTAAGACCAACCCAAACCATGATAGAGTTGGCAGATAAGTCATTCATTAGCCCTGCAGGAAGTCTAGATGATGTCACAGTCACTCTAGCTTCTTGGGAATATCCAGTAGACTTTTTAGTCATATATTCTAAATCATCCTCCAAACCAGGACACCCTGTGGTTCTTGGCCATCCTTGGTTGACCACAACAAATGCCTTTATCAGCTGTCGGTCTAGTGAGATGACTATATCCAATGGCACACATAGCCAAAAACGTATTTCTCTTCCCTCCTGCCCAACTGGCACATGAAATACCTGTTTGGTTAGAAAACCCTTATGGAGAGGAATATTGCATCAGACCCCTGTTAACACTTGAACAAGTAAGATGAATGCAAGAACAATCGGATGAACAAGTCTTAAGTTTATTTTTGCCTGACATAAATTGCATTGAATACCCGAGGTCTTTTGTATAATTGTCACATATTTTCAGTTCCAAATTTCAATAAACTTGGCACCCTGATATCACTCAATTATATACTTTATCACCATCTTCCTCAGAGAAGGAATAAACTACTGAACTTGTTGATATTAGCCCAGGAAAACCTTTGTATATCAACTCTAGTTTGGAACCAGAACAAAAGACGCAAGTAATTGAAATCCTCCAAAGACAATTTGATGCCTTTGCATGGGATTATGCAGACATGAAAGGCATTCACCCTGACACATGGACACATCATATCTACACTAATTAACAAATCAAACTAGTTAGACAGCCTCAACGAAGGATGAATCCAACCCTTAAATATATTGTAAAAGAGGAATTGCAAAAACTCCTTCAAGCCAATCTCATAAACCCCATTTCAGATAGTCGATGGGTATCTCCACTTGTCATAGTTCCCAAGAAAAATGGTAAGTGGATAATATGTGTAGACTTCCAGGAGTTGAACAAAGCCACCCATAGAGATTATTTTCCCTTACCATTTATTGATCAGGTGTTGGATACCTTGTCCAGAAAGAAGTATTTTTCGTTCATGGATGGGTTTAGTGGTTATAACCAAATACAAATAGCACCCGAAGACCAGGAGAAGACCATTTTCACCTACCCATGGGGTACCTATGATTATAGGGTGCTCCCTTTTGAACTTTTCAATGCCCCAACCACTTTTCAAAGGGTTGTCCTAGCCATTTTCTCCGACTTTACCAATGATTGCGTGGAAGTCTACATGGATGACTTTATAGTCCATGGACAAGACTTCCAGGAAGCTTTGACCAGTCTAGAAAAAGTCTTGATTAGGTGTAAGGAAACTAATCTTTCCTTAAGTAATGAAAAGTAAAAAATGATGCTCACTGAAGGTATTGTTTTGGGACATCACATTTTTGGTTCTGGAATGAGAGTTGATCTGGAAAAGATTTATATTATCACACAAATCAGAATACCTTCCTCAAAAAAGGAAGTTCGCAGCTTTTTAGAGCATGTTGGCTACTATAGAAGATTCATTCTAAATTTTACAAGCCTAGTTACCCCTTTATTCAAGTTATTATCTAAAGAAGCCGAATTTAAGTGGGATGATGAATGCCAAATATCTTTTGAAATTCTAAAATAGAAATGATCAACTACCCCTGTATTAAGAGGGCCAAATTGGTCCCTTCCTTTTCATATATGTACTGATGCCTCAGACACAGCCCTTGGGGCAGTTCTTGGACAAAGAGAAAATCAAATTCCCTATGCTATTTACTTTGTCAGTAAAAATCTGTCTCCAACTGAATTTAATTATACGGTCACAGAAAAAGAATTGCTAGTTGTACTCCATGCTATCAATAAATTTAGACACTATATTACAGGATATCAAGCTTTTGTACACACTGATCATTCAACCATAAAATTCTTAATGAACAAACCTATAACAAATCCTAGAGTTACAAGATGGCTCTTATTATTACAAGAGTTTAATATCAACATTATTGATAGGCCTGGTAAGGATAATCTTGTGGTTGATTTCTTATCTAGAATGATTCATCTGGGAGATAATGTACTAGTAGAAGATAACTTTCCTGATGAAAATTTGTTTTCTATTTATACATTCACTCCTTGGTATGCAGATGTAGCTAACTATCTTGTGACAGGGAAGATGCCTCAGAAATTGTCTCCTAGAGAAAAATAGAAAGTAATTCAGCTAAGTGAAAACTACATGTGGCACGATGATTGCCTCTACAAAACAGGACTAGATTTGGTAATCAGGAGATGTGTAAGGGAAGATGAAATTCATTATATTCTGCAAGCCTGCCATGATGGTCCTTGTGGAGGGCACTTCGCAAGCAAGAGAACCTCTTACAAAGTTCTTCAATCTGGTTACTACTGACCTCATATTTTCAGAGATGCTAAAACCTATGTATCCAATTGTGATGAATGCCAATGAATGGGTAAGCCTACTGCATGAGACCAAATTCCACTTCAATCCCAAGTAGTTATTGAGCCTTTCGAGAAATGGGCATTAGATTTTGTAGGGCCCATTAACCCTGCATCTAAAAAGAAAAAGTATATACTTGTATGCACTGACTATGTGACTAAGTGGGTTGAAGCAAAATCTTTACCAGCTGCAAGTGAACAATCAGTGGTAGATTTCCTTTTTAATGACATCTTTACTAGAATTGGTGTACCTCGAGAAATTGTGATTGATCAGGGAACTCAATTTACCTCTCATCTAGTCAAAGCTATTACAGAACAATACCAAATCAAACATAGGAAATATACTCCCTACCATCCACAGGAAAATGGACAAGAAGAATCTACCAACAAAGTTATTGAGTCCATTCTTACCAAAACAGTATAGCTACACCACAAGGATTGGGCTGATAGATTATTAGAATCCTTATGGGATTATAGAATCACCTCGAGGAATAAAACATAACATACACCCTAAGAGTTGGTGTATGCGAAGAAGGTGCTTCTTCCCATAGAATTCCAGATCAAAACCTTCAGGACTGCAGTACATGTTGGCATGAACTTGGATGAAGCCCAACAAAAAATACTCTTCCAGCTTAATGAGTTGGACGAAATCAGTCAGGAATCACTTCAAAGAACCACCATCATTCAAGAGCAAAGAACACAATGGCATGACAAGTATCTCAAAAAGAAAAAAATTCAACAAGGAGATTGGGCCCTGTTGTATGACAGCAGATTCAAGAACTTCAAAGGTAAGTTAACTACTCATTGGATGGGACCTTACAAAATTGATACTTTCTATGATAATGGTTCAATCAATATAAAAGCAATTATTTAACAATAGACACCACTACTTGTGAATGGTCACCGGTTGAGAATTTATAACAAACCTTTATCAAAAGAGGAATTTCTTACTCGTATACTACAAAATTCAGATATGTCGATGATCAGTAAGGAAGGAGACCCTCCTACTGATCCACATTGATTGATTGGTTTATTAGAAACTTTTTTACATAGGTGTGGATCGCGTTTTGTTAATAATCTGAAGGTAACAAGATATTCTTACCTCCTTTTGTTTTACTTTTTCAATTTTTTTGTAAGTAAATTTCTATAATCCTTCACGAACTTGCTAAACATTAGTTTGTAGGCATCAACAATATTCTGTTCTGATCCGGTACCAGTAATACTGCTTCGGTACCAGAAATCCTATTATGGTATAGTACCAGCAGTCCTATGTTGGTTTGGTACCAAAAGTCTGTCCTTATACGGTACTATCGAGACACATTACCTAATTGACAAGGCATGCTACGTATATTTCAAAATCTTATGTCAATCAATTTGAAGTATGAAGCCATGCAACAACCACTTAAGCTGGAACCAAGAAGCTGAATGCAGTGTCAAATGGCAGCCCTTGTGAAGCAATAATTCCTTTTGGTTCTGTTGACAACTAAAGGGAAGTATCTTTAATTTCTTTTGGTTCTGTTTCTAGCTAAAAGGAAGTATTTTAATTTCTTTTGGTTCTGCTGCTTGAAAATAAAAATAAAAATAAGGACACAATATTTACCTATGATTGTTCAAAGAACCATAATCCGCTTCAAAGACTAGAAGTTTCCTTTATCCAGTATTTTAGCATGATTAAAGGGACAAAAATATATTAGCCTACAAGTAACTATCTCACCCTAACTAGACTTCAATAGTATTCATTGGATTATCTTACTAAAGAGTAACATATGAGTATATGAACACTCTCTATCATGGGCACCCTAGGAAAATTTTATGGAAGAGGATGTATCAGTACCCTAAGGAAACTTTAGGTCATTCTCTTATGGACAATCTCAGACAAAAGTATACATCCAGATCACTCTAAAGAAATAATGTGCATAAAAAGTTTATTTCAGACAAATCTTTAAAAGACATTCAAAGAAGAGCATGTACCTTCCAACCCAATACCATCCCAGCCTGTAAAACGGTTTTCAGACAAGCCTCCTATGTCACTATGCAAAGCACTCTTTAATAAAAACCAAAATAGGTGACTATGGACAAGAAGCCTCTGATGGAAAAAGGGTTTAAGAGACTAACCCGCCGGTATACTAAACAGGTCTGCTGGCAGCAGATACTAGTTTGTGGTATGACTAGGCAAACCCATCAGGGTACTGAACAGGCCTGTCGGCAATGGGGCATTCTGCCTGGGGAAGAGATCTCTCACTAATTATCACAACTACCCCACTAGAGTACTGAACAGGCTTGCTGGAAGTGGGTTCTAGTTGAGAAATGTCTCATCTATACTTGTCTGATTGAAAATTTCACTTTTGTCATCTAAAAAAAAAGCAAAGGTCACTATTGGCATTTATGAGATACAAAATCCATATTAACAAGCAACATAATTACTACAAGCAAATGTCCATTTGAGAATTACCCTAAGTCAACTTACCGGTCTGACATCTAAAGCCTACATTACCTAAGAAGGAAACTTCTTAAGAGTGGAGCCCTAACTAGGGAGTCTAATCTACTTATACTGTGAAATTTATCTATAACATCTAATGATAGTAAATCCCTGAAGCAAGTTAGGTCGGATCTGTTCTTCTGGAAAACATATAAAAACTTCCCTGTTTTCACTGTTGAATGCTAACTTTGTCGATAAGTCATCAAAAGAAAGGCAATTTCAATTTTTATGCATGTGATCATATGCAACGTGATAAATATACTTTTGGAATTTGATTTGGTTTCTTTGCTCTTATCATATTTTCTCCATTATGATACAAAATGTTGAATCTTCTTGCATAAATATATGCAACATCCTTGGCATGGGGGAAGGTCAAAGAGATCCTTCATAACTCTTTTTTAGACTCACATCTCACCTGCAGAAACCAACATGATCACCCTACAACCCTGCAGAACCAAATACAAAAGAAGATAAGCACAGAATAAAGAAGTACAGGAAATTACAGTACCAAGCCTTTAGAAAACTCCAGCCTAAAAAGATGAATTCTGAAAATCTACAAGCAGTCACATATGCTATGGGTATTGATCATACAAAGGTAAAATCAAAGGTAACATGGTATTTATTTTCCCTTGCTCATAAAACTACAATAGGTATGAAAATATATACTAGATCTTATGACCTTAGTATTAAAACCATGCACCTATCCCTCATACCCGTATGCCTAAACTTAATCAATCCTCTCATAAGTGCTCGAAAATGGTTGAGGGCAAAATCACATCAAAGCATGAATATGAAGCATGTATATCAATGATAGGCCACGAATGTACTTCATCCTTAAGCAAATCACGAACTTATCTTGTGTCATGAACCATGATCCAACATCAAATTCACCACTTGGAAGTCCAATCACCTATCCCAAAATAATGCTTTGACACCCAACGTCTTGTCCTCATCATTACATTAACGGGTAGAAATGAAATGGCTTATCTGGGTGGTGAAGCTATCCAGATAAGCCTCATCTGGTCTTAAATTTTCCTTGCGGCATCCTTAAACTTACCATTTCCATTATCGATGCCATCACCATATTTCCCTTGTCATTACCTTTCTCCAGTTTCGAGCCTAGTCCTCTCTACGATCTCTGGTACCAAACCCTTACCCTCATCAATTGACTAAATCCTTGCGCTACAACCCGATTCTTTTCTCACAATTTATAATGATGGTCGTAAGTAGACATGAATCGGTCTTCCAAATTTATAGTGAGATCGAGGATTTCCAACTATGTCAAGAGAAGTATGCTAGATCGGGATGGATGCCATTTTTGGAGAAATTCACAGGCTATCATGAGAAGATATCTCACGAATTTATTCAAGGTTACGATGGAGATAATGTGCATATAGGAAATCTACAGCTAACAATCAATGAATCAACCTTAAGGGAGGTCACGGGATTACCTAACAGAGGAGACAAATACTTCAAAGGTGTAGGAATCAACAAGGAAATGTGCCAACAATTTTTGAAAGAAGACCATCAACACCTTGATTGTAAAAACAGGATCCCTAGGAACTATATCAAGGAAGAGTATCATCCAATGATTGCTAGTCTTCAACAATTCCTCACTTGTGAGGGCAGGTATGTTGTGACCTTCATATATCATCTTAGGCTTCTATTACACTTTGAAGGAGGCCCTGAAATTGATTTCCCATATTTTCTATGGATGAGTTTGAACAAAATGRTAAGAGGTGTCAAATCCCTATCCAAAACTGAGAAGACTAGCATTTACCATCAAGGTCTTATTAAGATGTTAGTTTTACATGAAATTAGGAAGAAAAGGATTAGTTGGAAAATCCTTATCACTCAACACCTTCCCACAGAAAACAAACCTATGGAGGAAGCCCAGCGTGCTCCAAAGAAAAATAAGGAACCTCAAAAGAAAAAGGGTAAGAAGGATAAGGCAACTCCATCATCACCCAAGATAGTGAGCCAACACGAAAAAGCTAGTAAACAAGCAGGGCCCTCTTCCATAGTCAATAAGACTTTTAAAAGTCAAGAATCAAAAGGTAAAACCAAATTAGTAGAGGAGACTTCAATAGTAGCACTTGAGGAGAAGGGCCATAAGACAAAAACTATAAGGAAAGGGAAGAATAGCTCAGAAAATAAAAGTGAACAGTCTATAGAACAATCCCTTGTAACCATTCCACAAATAGAAAAGAAGAAAAGGAAGCCTGTGAGCACCCCTGATCCAGTACCTCCTTGTAAAAGAACCACAAGGAGCATGTAAAGAGAGGAAAATCAGTTGTTAGTCCTCATACACAGGAAGATCCAATCAATCTTACCTCCCCTTCTGAAGACTTATCAATCCAGGATGACATCCCTAGTTTGACCAAGGAACAAGCCGCTATTACTTTATGTGGGATGAGGGAGGAAGTCAAGGAAAGAGAATGCATCCGGCCAGTAATAATGGAGTCAACAAGGACCTTAAAAAAAGAACAGATGAAGAAAAAGATTGGGGAACTACAAAAACAAAATCAGGAACTCAAACAAGAAGTGAAGGAATACCAACTATTGGACAAGTATATCAAAAAGGAAAACAAGCAATTGAAAGAAGCCAGCCATAAAATTCAATATGACCATGAAGAGACTTCTAATAAGCTCAAGAAGGTACTACGACTCCTACAATACATCAGGGTCATAAAAAGGGAGCTGAAAGAAGAGGCCTCAGCCATCAACATCATTGATCCACAGAAGTAAAGAATGCAGTCTCAAGTTTTGAAAAATTTTGGGTTTGTTTTCAGTTGCATGAGGACACAAAATGGTTTTGGCATGGGGGAATGTTGAGCCTTTAAATTGACATCCCCACTACCCTATTATACTCCTCATATATACCTTTTTGGTTTACCTAAACTTGGGTAAATGAAAAAGAACACTACCATTAGCCATTGATAAGGTCATAAGGTAAAGTATAATTAATTCATGCATTTTTGTGGTTTATTGAGCTAGGAGATTAAATGTTTCATGTACTAATGATTCAATTTGCCATGTATAATCTTTGACCTCTAGATAAGTCTAGCTTTTTTGTACCAACTCAGCTATCCAGTACCTATGCACCAGATTGCTATTGTCTGATTCCAGTACCAAGCGCACCTTCTATTCAGATTCGGTACTGAATCTCACCTGTCACGATACGGTACCAATGGTTGTAGACTGTCGTGATCCGGTGCCAAACATTTGTGCACTATTCGGATCCAGTACCATCTACCTATCATGATCTGGTACCAATATAGGAAGCCAAATGTACCAAGTTTAGCTCCAGATCATGCCCAAGACAATTGTTGGATGTTTATTGAATCATAAATGTTTTAGAAAGGCTATGTTAGGATATTTTTTTGTTGCTTCATCCTCATGCACTTCGTTTCATGAGGATGAAGCTTAAAATATGTAACCGAATAATTAAATTTAACAATTGAATAATTTGAAAACGATTTCACCTCCTTTTGTTTCACGACTAAGACTGTTTAAATAATCATGGAAAGGATGGTAGAGGTAGTAGAGAGTTAGCATAATACAACATGTGAAGCAGCATTACATATTGCAGAACATATTCTGGGTGAAGATTAATAGAAGGACGTCATTTATCTCCATGTCTTGATCGTCTATGATTGAATGTGAGTTGATGTGTTAGCATAGTTTGATTCTATGTTTTGAAGTTTGAGTAACAGTAATGTGTGGGTTGAAAGCAAGCTTATTGTAGACTCTAGTCGCTGACTTATTGAAGCGGCAAGGGCCCACCACCCAACAAAGGTCAGCATCTTCGTAGATTAGTATTAGCATTTGATTTCAATAGTGTAAATGTTAGATTAGCTGAAGCTTTAATTCTTTCAGATGATAGCAGTACAGTTTAGACTAGGATTTCAATTATATGATTTCTTAGAGATCTTTACTCACTTTGTTTTGCATGTGCTCTATTTTATGAATTTGATTTTGTTTCATAGACATGAATGTTGGCAGTAGTAGTCAGACATATTTGAATGTGAACTAGTGAAGTTCACAATAGCACATTGTGAACCACAACATACTCAGTATATTGATTGTTGAACTACCCATGCTATGTCTTGATGATTGATGTGTGATTTCCCTTTCAGAAGTGTGGTTGCATAGTTAGTTATTTGGGTCAGATAGCAGAGTTGATCTATCAAAATAACTCCATCTCATACTTGCATGTGCCATAATGGAGTAGATAGCCTCTCTGTGAAAGACAACCAAATTGTATTTCAGTTTGCTAGTTTTTTTTGTTTCCAGCATACGTAATCTAGAATAGTTCTATACTCATGACATTAGAATTACCTTTCTTACTGGTGTCTTGTAACTCTCTTGATTACGAATCCTAGATTGATAATTAATGAGTGCATTATACTAAACATATAAGCAACACAACACAGTTTGAGAAAGACAGTAAAAAACCTGATGAAGACTCTGCTCTACTAAAAGTGGAATTAGAAGAGGCAAAGAAAATATAAGACATTTTGAAACAACAGTTATCAGAAAAGAAGGCAAGATGTGAAGCTCTCGAAGAAGATGTAGTGAAAACTAGAAAAGAGTTGGAGAATTTTAAAGCATTGTATCTCCAAAATCTTCCAAGCATTAAAGCCTCAGCAGAACCAAACAACATCCTTAGAAAACAAAGATCTCCTTTGTTGAAGACTAGTTTAGGCTATGTAAGTGGTTCAAGCAGCAAACAAATAGAAAGAAAAGAGCCAGTAAAGATGATCAAGTTCCAAGTCAACAGACAATTAGAACATGTGAGTACTCTCCCACTAGAAGCTTATAAAGACAATATGATCTCTGATGAAAAACAAAGATATCAGAAGAGGGAGAAACACATGCCAAGAAGAAGGTCATCCTTTAGGTACCAAAATTTCTTCCATGGTTACTGTTTTAACTGCTCTAATTTTGTTCATAAGATTGTCAATTTTCAAATTAAGTTTAGAGACATGCAACTGAAGGGGTCAAGAAATAAACAGTCTTTTCTACATAGAAATAAACAACTAATGAGTAGACAACGTTGCACCAATCACTTTGAACTATTGAGTGATGATCTTGAATGCTACAACTGTCATAACTTCAGCCACAAAGATGCAAACTGCCATCTGAATAATTACAAAGAAGAGCCAAGGATAAAGCTCTTAGATAGAAATGCTAGCACATTGAAAAAGAAATATAGTGAAAAATGTGGTCTATTACTTTCGACTCAAAAACAAAAGGAATCCTAGAATATAGACAGTGGATATTCCAAGCACATGACTGGAGACAAAGATAAGCTTTTGTTTATAAGTAAAAGAAAAACAGGAAATATGGCCTTTGGAAATGATGAACCAGGTAAAATCAAGGGTAAATGGACGGAGAGTTTGAGTAATGGAAAAGGAGATGCCCAGGATGTTCTACTTGTAGATGGGTTGAAACATAATTTTCTCAGTGCAAGTCAAATGTGTGATAGAGGATGTAAAGTGTTGGTCACTTATAAAGATTATAAGATAATTCCTGTAAACTCAGGACAAGTGTTGTCTAAAGGCATAAGGACAGATGATAATGTTGATATTGAATCCTCCCCTGCAAGTAAAGAAGAAGACTCAGATACAACAAAAGAATGTTCTGTTATCATTTATCCCATTGAAGAAGTAGAAGAAGAATCATGTCATAAGATGGAAGAATAAATTTTGAATCTTAGAAAGAAGGTTGAGAAGTCAAACACTCAAATCAAGTTCTTGAACAACTCCATGACCCCGGATGAGATCTTGGATAGTCAAAGATCACCAAATGACAATTCCGGTCTTGGATACAACAAGGAAGAAATCAATACTCCTAAGAAAACTGATGCAATTCCTTCATTTGTAAAGGGTGAAGACAAGTCTGACAGAGGTCCTTCATTTGTGAAAAGGGAAAGAAGGTATGACTCAGGTTTTCCATGTTCAAAGAATGAAAGCAATACTACAATATTTAGAATATCAGATCAAGGAAGACATCCAAAATATTCTCCTACACCTCAAAGTAATTTTAGAAAAGAGACACCTTCATGGATGAATCAAAGGAGGTATGAGAGTGTTTGTAATGGTTATTATTTTTCCTTGTGATGAATATGGTCATAAAAGCCTTGGATTGTAGGAATCATAGAAGAAAAATGAAGTTGTTGTAATAGAAGATCAGAGAAGAGTGACACGGGGAGTCATTCAATTATGACAAGAAAAGATTGATGAAGGCGTCCCAGTAAGAGAGGTGAGAAATATTGAGTCTGCTACAGAGTACACAGCTGAAGCTGAAGATGAACAGGTCCAAGAATCAGAAGGATAAGACTTCGAGTTAGATACAAATACTCTGTAGGACTCAAATAAGAGAATCCATCATGTTAGGGGGAGTTTGTGTTGGTTGAATATATGATACTTCTGCAAAGTATTGCAACAACTCAGGGGGGAGCATGTTTTCTTTGACATTGAAGTCAAAGGGGGAGAAAATGAGTGGTCTGGATGCTATAGTTGGAGATCTAACTAGAACAGTGCATCTAAGTAGAAAAATGTAGTCATTCAGGGTTTCCATCAATGCCAAAGGGGGAGATTGTTGGCATGTTTACAGGCAAAGTGTGCTTGTCATTCATGGAAAGAACAACAACAATGCATAGTGTGCTTGTCATTGATGGAAATAACAACAATGATGCATAGTGTTCTTGTCATTGATGGAAAGAACAACAACGATGATGGCATGATTACAGGAAGAATGTGTAGAAGGAATCAAAGCTCATGAGGAATAGTGTTGAGTTGCATGCAGAGTGCAAGCGTGCACCAAGGCCAAGGTTAACTTCATTGCCAAAGCTTGGGGGGAGAAGCTACAGTGGTAGTTGGATCGAACACTATGAAGAATATGGATCATTATATCAGATTCCAGATAGGAGGAATGAGTACAAAACAGAGATCCCATATGTTGGATCTGAGTGACGAGAATCAACAGTCATTGGATCCATAAATAAATGCATGAAGGCTAAGCCTTTAGATGAGCGTAGGAGAGCGGACCTACCAAAGTCCCAAAGCCCTGAGGTAAGAAGGGACCATCCATCGTCAAGACTGAAAGGTGGTACACGATTCACAACTCTGAAGCAAATCACTTCAATAATTTTTGGTTTGAGATCTAAAATCCTTGAAGTCTGAAGAGTCGGAGTAAACGTCAGTCATTGGATCATTTAAAGTGGAAGGACATGATAAGCTAGAAGAGTTGCATCGTAGGTAGATCAGGCCGTTGATCTAAGATCCTCATCCAACGAATGTCATTTGTTTCGAGTATAAAGATGTGAGGAGGTTAAGCTCTAGAGAAATCACTTGGAGATTTTAAGTTTGATATTTGAAATACCCAAATCCTAGAGACCCAGAGAGCCAAAATTAATCCTAGATCGTAGGATCATCTAAAGTAAACTTCAACCATCAGATCAGTTTGAAGTGGAAGGATAGGATAAGCTAGAAAAAGAACATCACAAAAATATCGAGCCATCGATCTGAGAACATGATCGATGAACAACATTTAGTTCGGGTCTAAAAGTTGTGAGGAGGTTATTGTTCAAGGATTCTCACTTCAGAAGAATTCATGACTTGAAAATTTGAAATACCCGAAGTCCTGAAGGCCGAAGTCCTGAAGTGAATGAGGATCCACGTCAGCAAGGACACATGGAGAAATCAAAAAATGACAAGTGTCAAGTTGATTCGGCACTTCAGGTACATGCAAATGACAAATCCGAGGGACACGTGACAACTATTAGGCTCATGAAAAATCATCAAGTGACGTAAGTAAGTGATGTCACTCTAGGAGTGTTACTCTGGGAACTTTACCACTAGCACTTGACCAAAGTTCTGAAGTCTCGAAGTGGTTTGGGGCCATCCATCATCAAGGAGGACAACTGGCATGAGATCCACAACTTTGTATGTTTTTGAATAGGGAGAACGTAAAAATTGCCAAAGATAAATCTCAACCATTGATCATCAATGGGAGTACGTGTCAGTTGATCTAAGATTTCGGAGAAACATCACTTCAAATATTTCTAGTTGAGACTTGAGAATTTTGAATTCTGGAGACATGAAAGGATTGTGACCATTTCTCCCAAAGGGAAATGCGTCAAGGGATTGTCATCTCCAAGAAAATCAAAGGAAGTATGAAAGAAAGTCAAGAGTTGAGATTGTCGAACCCTGAATACCCGAAGGGATTGTAACCATCGATCCAAAAAAGGACACGCATCATTGGATCATGGACTCCAGGTGAAGTACTCTGGCAGCAAGAGGATTTTGAGAATCGAAACTCCCTAAGCCCGAAAGGAGAAATCGATATCGTTCGTTGGTTTGGAGGGCCACATGTCACCTAATCATTGAGAGTAAGGATCGCGTGTGGACAGAGGAAAGAAGGCTAAAACGACAGATCTGAAACATCAGTCTAGGAGCACCGTCAAGATCATGAGATCGACAGTCCCATCACATAGTGGAGCCAGAACATGCTCGGGCCTTAATTTTTCATGAGGGGGCCGCAATCGAAACCACAATTTTGGAGAAAAGACGCATGGAGGCTCGTAGTGAATTGCGGGGTGAAAAGCGGGTTACCCTCAAACCGCCTATGGACATTCCCACAATTGCATGGTCACGTGAAGTTCACTGCCCAAGCTCATATTGAGAATTGGAGCTAGTGCTCACTATACCGAGATTGAGAAGCACCTCTTGAATATGCATTTGATCATCGTCAGTGGTCATGTGAAGGAAGGGGCTTAGAAGCCAAAAAAGCCATAATTGACTAGTTTTAACTCCCAGAACAGAGTGATTATGTCTGCCAGATAATTCGAAGAGTGTTATCCACAAATTTGGTCATTGTGACGATGTCATGATGATGCTATGATGATGGAAAATCAAGCTCTTTACCAAGAACACTTTCCTGAGAAAAGTTACAGTTGTCTTCTTCCAGAACTCACACTTTTGAAGAATGTTCGCAGGCTACTTATATATTCACCTGCGAGAATGCTTGATTCTCGCAGGCTACATTAAGCTGGGGTGCGAACTTCTCGCACTGTACTCATTGTTAGGGTGCGAACATGTTCTTAAAGGGGAAAAAGATAAAAATCTCGAACCTTCTAGAAGGGAATCTTCTAGAAGGGTGAGTTGGCCTTCGAATGGTTATTCAGGTGTTGGCATTCCAGATATCTTGGGATCATTCCCTATCCAAGTAACTAATTTATCTTCTTCTATATATTGAGGAGATTTCTCATGGAAAGGCTTAAGAAAACAAGAAGCAATCTAGCTAGAGATTGATTATAGAATTAGTGCAAGACTGTATGGAGTACTGATGCTACAGCAGCAAGAGACAACAGCAAGGTCATCACAAGTGGTTGATTTTCTTCATGCATGAGCAAGTGTGTGTGTCAGAGATAGGAGCCATTGAAAGGAGACCTATGAC
>JZKD02S1824751.1:227244-238993 GCA_000966675.3 Picea glauca | reverse complement strand
GTAGCTACCTTTGGAAGTCATTACTTCCCTTGAACAAAAACTGTTGATTATTTCTCATATATTGTGCATGGTGTATTGTGGTGTATTGGTGTAAATCTTATACTATTGTTCATTGTTCATTGCTCATTGGATATAATTGAATGGTTTAAGTATAAGCTGAAAAAGGTTTTTAAATTGTACTTGATATTGATTCACCCCCCTCTCAGTATCAACAAGTCCTCCTTACATGCTACTTTGAGCCTTTCAGGTCTCACAATTGGGTTACCTATATGGTTGTTTTCCACTTCGGTGATCTCAAATGCAGGTGCTTCAGATGTAAGAAAACCACCCACACATCAACCTCATGTAAAACTTTCTCCTTCTTCCCCCGTCAGGTCTCCTTCCATTTATCCTTCTTCCCCTAGTGAAATATCTAAAGCAAGTATCCAGGTTGATAAGAAGAAGAAGAAACAGAAAGAGAAGAAGAAGAATTAGAAAGCGACCAAACCTCCAACTACATTAGATGTTGGATCCAAGAAACCGGCTACTGTTAATAGTACTGGGAGTGTTGATGAGGTCAATAATACTAAGACGAAGAATTTGAAACCCAAATTCCCTTGCAGTCTTTGTAAGGGTGACCAATTTCTGAGGGATTGCCCTGGTATTCCCAAGGTATTAGAAATGTGGTCTTCCACATCATCATCCCCTGTTGGACATGTTGGTGATGCCCCATCAACTAGTGACATTAAGGTTGGTAAGAAGAAGACAACTATCAAGTTTCATTGCATGTTATGCAAAGGTGATCATTACTCTCACTTTTGTCCTCGTATGGATGAGGCGTCTTCTCTTTTGGAAAAGATTCAACTTCGAACTGGTTATCATAAGATTTCCCCCAACCCATGATTAGTTGATGGACTGGTCAATCCGGTTTCATCTACAGTCATTTTGGTTGATCAGGTGGTCAATCTAGTGTCATCCTCAGTTAAACCACTAACCAAAGTAGTTGATCCATTTCCGTCATCGATCAACTCCACTTTTCATCTGAAAAGTGAAACCCAAGTGACTAGTCTAGTCCCTTCATTGGTCAGTCTCACCCTTCATCTGAAGAGTGCCAACATGGTGAATCCCATTCCTCCTCTGACGAGTGCCAAAGTGATTGATCCAGTCCCTTCCTCGGTCAGTCCCACCCTTCATCCAAAGAGTGCCAAATTGGATGCTCTGGTTACATCATCGATCAATCCTGCTCTTCCTATGAAGAGTGCCATGGTGGTCGATCTGATCCCATCATGGGTCGATCCTACTCTCCCTATAAAGAGTAAACCCGATACTAACCATGTTTTTCTCGTTGATACAAAAGCTATCATGCTAGGGGTCATTCCTCCTTCTCCCGCGAAACCCCCTCCAAGTAATGAGGCCATCCTTTTTTATTGGGGTGCGCTAACTGGACCTCTTCTTCCCTCTCACATTACTTTCTAGATTATAGTACAGGTTTTTGGTTGAGATGTTCCTCAGACAATGATAGATGAAGGTCCGTCCGTTATTATTTTGTCCTCTATTTCTTGGTGAGCTTTGGGTTGTCCTCAGCTTGCACCGATTACACAGAATCTATTAGCTTTTAACAGAAGAACCATTCAACCTTTAGGGACTTGTAACATCCCTGATCACCCATGGTTGGGCCACACTATACCAAAGAACTCTTACTATTCTCTCACTGTGGAACATACTGTGACATACCCAACAACCAACTGAACTATGCCACATAAAGTTTTCTAACTTATACACGCAGAACTCTTGTGGAAGATATTTCTATAAAACATAATAGACAATTAATTTACTTAAATGCATGAATTCATGCTGAAATAACAGTAAACACATACATGCAGCATATACAGGAAATACCCATAAACATATAGAAAGTTATAATCACACATATGATAAACCCGTAGAATAAGCATGTAAATAAAAATGCAACATGTAAATTTATCACACAATTGGTACTTATCTTGGTAAGAATGTCACCAACTGTGTACAGAGCGTCCATGAACCTCCCAACCTTAGACTACATTTTTTTTCACCCTCAACAGTGAGTCACCCCCGAGCTAGGACTAAACTCCACCCGGGTAAAGGATTCCTAACCAGGCTAAAGGCTCATAGACAATAGGAAAGACTCCATATCAGGTGCTCACTCAACTAACAGCCTATAGCCTACCATTCCCCACATGTCTGTCCCACCCAAGGAAGTGTGCCCCTTCTCTTCTCAACATTCCTTCGGCTACCCCACTTCCCTTCCAAGGCTTCACCAACAGGCTGGACAGGAAGTCTTAGAGCATTGTAGTTGTAGTTTAGCACCTTCAGGAAATCGATCCCCCGTAATTCTCTCACTTAGAGAATTGCTCACAGGCCTGACAACCCGCCTCTTCAATATCCCACAAGCCTGACAACCCACTTCTTCAATCCATCTCCCAAGCTAACTAGGTACACCAAAAGTAAATGGATATGGAAACAGGTTCAGGAACAGTGATAGGAAAGTACAAGGATAGATCAATGACTATGTGAATGTTCCTGGAATAATGGCTCAGCGATCCAGAATGATGGTGTCGGAATAGTGGCAGACCCAAGGTTCACTCCAAGAGCGCACCAACAAGCCCTAGCTACTAGCCCTTTGAGCAACACCTGCGAAGCAAGTGTAGTCTCACCTGAAGCAACTATGAGGGGGTTGCAAGATAGAGATGTCTACCACCAGGGGAATATCAAGTGGATCTAGTACAAAAAAAACACAACATGCATCTATTTCTTATCATCTAGATCTATCCTGTATAGCTACAGATATGATCTAACACAGCAATGCATATAACAATATAACAATATAACATCGACAGAGATAAAAGTATCAATCACACACACAACATAAGATATACATGGTTCACCCTCTCTCTAGGGATACGTCCACAAAACTGTGATTATGGTTTATTAAGGTAAAGAATACAGTTCTTGTCTGTTCTCTTAACTAGTAGATCTTCTTTCTTCTCTCTCTTTCTCTCCCCTTCCTGCACACCCAGCTGTAGGACTTGACCTTCGCACATAGCTGAAGATATTACAATACCAGAATGCTCTCTCACTCAACACTTCTCTCTCACAATAGTAGAGCTAGATCAACAATAATATCATACTGACTTGTACCAACCCAACCCAGGTCCTCTTGACCTTTATTTATACATTACAATACCTCACCGATAGCCTTAGGCCAAAACCTAGGTGTCAAAACCCTAAATACCCAAAACCCTAGGTGTCTAAAACCCTAGGTCAACTTGACTCACTTTTTTTCGGGCTTTGCTAGCCTGTCTTTCCTTCCTTCTCACATGGTGTTCCAAGGTATCCAACAGTGGATTTTTCTGCTTGCTGAGATGTCCTCGATCCATCTTCCTTGTTGATTTGTCATCCTCAATCTCCTCATCCAACAACTTTCTTTTCCACACTTCGCTCCATCTTTTCTACTCTTTTTCTCACTTCGACCCGATGACAGTCACTGTGTCTCTTGCGAATCTCACTTTTTACCTTTTCTTCCCTGTTCTTCACTTCCTTCCATAACCAAGGGCCAATAGTCCCCCAACACTCACATGTGACTCATCCCGAGGAACTTCAGATCTAATTCCTCTATTTTTCTTTGACTTTAGACTACGCAGTGCAACCTTTTATTTCTTCTCTATGCCTCCATCCCATCCTTGTGTAGACTGTCTTTTCTGTGTTTGGTACCCAATTTCAACTACACCTAGTACCGGGACCCT
This sequence comes from Picea glauca, assembly GCA_000966675.3. Classification (NCBI taxonomy): domain Eukaryota; kingdom Viridiplantae; phylum Streptophyta; class Pinopsida; order Pinales; family Pinaceae; genus Picea; species Picea glauca. The sequence goes on along the minus strand of JZKD02S1824751.1, from coordinate 235,229 downwards.
TTTTCTCATGCTTTTATTGAGATCTGCGAGGCAACTGATTTTCATAGTAAAACTTCAGTTGACTTCCATTCACCAATCCTTCCTTCCACTCTCCATTCAATGTCTTCAACTGTGCAATTCATCCTTCTATCACATAGGTGATCTCATATGGTCTGAGCCAATGCAATTTGAACTTCCCAGGGTGTTTCAGGAATTTACTGTCATACACCAGTACTAAGTCACCTTGCTTGAATGCCTTCTTCTTGATGTGCCTTTCATTATAGGCCTTCTCTCGTTCCTTCTAAACCTATTGATGGAATCTTGCAGTGAATTTGTATTCTTCCATTTCAACCAATTGTGCAAGCCTCTCGTGAACATCGCTAGTATCATCCATGTCTATAAATGCAACAATTCTTAATCTTGGCACCAAGTATTCCATCGGGACAATAGCTTCAAGACCATAAACCAACTTGAAAGGGGTCTACATTGTTGATTTCTTGCAAGTGATTCGATAGGCCCAAATTACTATAGGTACTCTTAAGTCCCACTCATCCCTATTCACATTGAAATTTTTCATTAGTGTTGTCTCCAATATCTTGTTGAATGCTTCAATAGTTCCATTTGCTTGTGGATGGTAAGGTGTACTCTTTTGATGGTGGAATGCAAATTATTAAGTCAGGGTTTCAACTTTCTTATCGATGAAGTGTGTGCCTTGATCACTCATAAGGATCTTGGGGCATCCAAACCTAGTTATTATGTCATCAAATATAAATCACGCAGCTGTAGTTGCACTACAATCCTTGACTTCTCTAGCTTTGACCCATTTGGTTAAGTATTCGGTTGCATTAATGATATACCATTCTTTGTGTGCTTTCTCGATGGGTTTATAGGTCCCACAAAGTCAATAGCCCAATTTTCAAATGCTTTTAGGCTCATATGTGGTGCTAATGGAATTTCATCACATCTGGATGGTTTCCCAACTCTCTGACATACATCGTAGGCTCTAGAATAATATTTTTCATCTCTGTGTACGGTAGGCCACCAAAGGCCATCTCGAAGAACCTTCTGCACAATTGCTTTCCCTACATAATGTCTTCCTGCGATGCCCTCATGAGCTTCTGCGAGGATCAATGGTCACTCTGTCTCCATAATGCATATCCTTAATATCTCATTAGGTCCCCTCTTGTATAGCTGACTAGCTATAAGTGAAAAGTCTACAATGCGCACCACTAGTTGTTTCTTCTGGGGAATTGTATAATCACTTGGGACCATTCCTTTTGACAGGAACTAGACTATGTCTATGAAGTGGTCATCAACCTTTCTAATGACGAGTAGTTGTGCATCCGGTAGTGTATCCTCCGAACTGGTGGATTCTTCTCCATGTTCCAACCTTGACAAGTGGTCAGGGCCTTTGTTCATTCTTCCTAGCTTAACGATGATCTCAAAATCATATTCTTGAAATAGCAGAATCCATCTGCATATTCTCCCCCCCAACACTGGCTTGTTGACTAGGTACTTCAGCATGGAGTGATCTGTGAACATTTTAATGTGTCCTCCCAACAGGTAGTGGTGGAATTTCTACAGCGCTTACACCATGGCTAATCCTTCTCTCTCTGTAGTGGTGCAATTAATTTCAGCTGTAGATAGTTTCCTTCTAGCAAAATATAACAGATGGTTGATATCCCCTTCTCTAGGTTGTGCCAATACTACTCCTAATGCAATAGAAGACGCATTGACATGCACATGAAATTCTTTGCTCCAATCTGGAAAAACCAGAATGGGCGCAGTGACCATCTTCTGTTTCAGTGTGTCGAAGCTCTGTTGGCATTCGTTTGTTCAACTGAACTAGCAGTCCTTCTTCAACATCTTCTCCATTGGTGTTGTAATTTGGGCATAGCCTTTAATGAATTTCCTTTAATATCCAGTATGTCCTAATGCAGTGCACAGTTGTTTGACTGAAGTAGGAGGCGGCAAGTCAACTATAATTGCAATTTTTGATGGATCAACTTGCAATCCCTACTTGCATACAATATGACCTAATAGTACTCCAAATGGTGAGAAGAAGATGCACTTCTTCAGATTTAAAGAAATTTTACACTGCCTGCATTTATCCAACATTAGCCTTAGACATTCAATATGATTTTTCAACAAACTAAATACAGTCCAGTCATTAAAATATGCTTCTAAAATTTTATGCAAAAATTCTTTGAACGCTTTGACCACCACCCTGGAAAGAATGGCTGGGGCATTCTTCAGTATGAATGGCATTACTATATATTGGTAGGATCCCCATTCTATAGAAAATGTAGTCTTGTGGTGGTGCTCCTTGGCAATCCGGATCTGATGGTATCCTAAAAAGCCATCTATAAAAAAATATACCTCCTGGCCTCCCACATTTTCTAATACTTCATCAGTGAATGGTGTAGGGAAAGGGTCATGCAGATAGGCATCATTCAACTTACTGAGGTCCACACATATCCTGATTTCTCCTGTCTTATTTTTTTGTACCACCATAGGGATGATCCACTCAAACTCTTCGACAGGTTCAATAATCCCCGCTTCCAACATTTTGTCGATCTCAATCTTTACTTTTTCCTTGTATTTCAGGTTCAATCTGTAGGGTTTTTGCTTGACTAGATTCACATCTGGTTTCAAAGGTATTCACACCTCTCCCATAGGTCCTTTGATACCCTTCATAGTAGTGAAGTTGGTTGGAAACAAGTCTTGATATTCGTGCAACAATTATGTAATCTTGTCAATGGTAGCAACATCCCAATAATATTCAACATTGGCAAGCTTCGGTGTTTCCTCTGTTCCAATATCGACTTTTTTAATCTTGATTGGCTGACCAATAAATGGTAGCTCAACTCCTGGTCCTTCCACATCTCTTTGGACTTCTTTTTCAGTGATGTTTACCTTACTGGGATCATCATCGTCGTCTGCATTGATGTTGTAGCAACTTTGTAATTTTTGGAGAGGCGCGGTCCATTCACCCTCTTATTGTTCCATAGAGAGGCTAGATGCCTATTTGAATACCTTCTATCTCACAATCTGTAATTCTTGGTTATAAAATAAAAAGGATATTCGCTTTCAAATAAAAAGGTGGTTATAAAATTCTGAATCATACCTTCCCAATCTGTAGTGACGAGGCGTAGCTCCGCTTGAAGGTACCAGTTGATAGGGGTCATGTCCAACATGTTAATGAATCAGTGCACCCATTTTTCTCGAGGAATGTCACTCTAGGCCTCTTCACAGCTCTACACATGCTCCTTTGGGAAACTTCAACCGATATACCCTACTTCGCAAATTACTCCTTGTGCTGAGAACCGCGATGTCATCAAGGTTTGACATTTTGTCCAGTCTGTGATATTTCTTTTATGTGTCCCCCACCATCTTTTTGGTGTGGATTTCAAGTTCACATCCATTGTCAACAATCATTGTTATGTTGGTACACTTGTTTCAAAATCTGATAGGAAGGTTTCTAAAGGGTTCAATCCATCGAATGTGGGTAAGTTAGTCACTTTTGTGCCGATCCAGCGAACTTCTCTGGTTAATCTAGCACATATTCTAGTAGATACTTCATACATATAGTTTTTCTAGTTCTCCAGTTCTTCTTATGAATCATATGAACACGCATTGTCACTTCGCCAGCTCAGATTCCCATCGGTTGCAGGGTTGATGTAATCCTATTGTTTGGCTGTTAGTTTGTAGATGTTTTCTAGTTCGTATGCATGGTATTCTTCTCTGATGGGATCTGTGTAATGTTGACCCTCATCTATATCTAAGGGTGCAATGACTCGAAGGCCATCTCTTTCAAATGTCATACACCTTTTATTTAAATCAACAACAGTAGAATTGTTGAAGGCCCAATCAATTCTTAACAATGCAGGGTAAGGGCAGTTGTCGTCAACAATTTCAATTACCTCAAAATATGCAAAGGTTCTAACCCCGTCGAAGTCCACAGGGACATGTTCCAATTGTCCAAATGGGGTAACGTCTTGCTAATTAGCCATTCTAAGTTTGATAGGGGAATAGATCAACTTCGGTTTTCCAATTAGCGCCCAAGTTTGCTTCATCATGACATTGACCTCCGACCCTAAGTCGAGGACCACATAATCTATATCATACTCTCCTATTTGAGCATTCAAGTGTAATTATTTATTTCTCAGTCTCTTCTTACGAATTTGGTGTACTGCCCTAGTCAGTAAGGGGTCTACCTTTCCTAGCTCATACTGCCTGATTAAGTTTTGTATCTCTTGCACAATGTTCTCATCCTGAATTAACTTAAGACAAGTGTATAAAACATCGATGATCTTAACTACCTCTTTTCCTTCCTTTGGTGAAGCCGAATGATCAAATGTCCGAGGCATTCCATATTCTCTTACTTCAGGTATTGTTTTTGATGAAGAACTTTGGTCTCCCTTGAAATATTGTCTTGCCTCCTCGAATGTTTGTTTTTCTTTCTTTGCATCAAAATTTTGAGTCTTCTTCGCAGCCTTCCAGATACCCAAGTCTTCTGCGATATTTCCTTGGGTCATTCTATCCTCTCTTGTAGCAATGCCTCCTTGAGTAATAACATTGACTCTAGGGTCTACTCCGCGAGGTTCAACATATATTAGTTGCACTTGCGGGTTCTGCTGAGGTCCTCGTCTTTCCTAAAGCTTAGCTAGTAGCATAGGACAGTCCTCAATGACATGCTCAAAGGAGTTTCAACAGCTGCAAGTGGTACAAGGGTTCTGATAGTCCATTTCTAGATGTCTTGGATGTGGGTAGTTATAACAGATTATTTGTCCTCAGCCTCGGCCCATACCTCCTCCTCTTCCTCCTCCACTGAATCCACCACGAGGATTGAAGTTTCCTCTTCCTAGAGAGTTATACTACGCATTGTTTCCTTCTTTATGTACTTCACCTTGGATTTTGTATATTTCTCTTGATCTTTCATGCATGAGATCATAAGCTCTAAAATCTTTGTCATCGTTCCCTACTGACTTACAGAATGTGCAATACAAGTTTTTGGGTGTCTGAACGTATTTTTTCATGTAATAGCACTCACCAGGGCAATGTTGATTTCTGCATACTTCGTACCAGGGTAATGTGACTTGCTTCAAGGGGCTCAGAGCTCTAGAAGCCAAGTATTCATGGAATAGGGGATAGTGCTCCTTGTCATGGCCTTTCAATTTTCATCTGATACACCAGATGTCTTCCCTTTTGTATTTTCCCTTGTCCTTCTTCATGTATTCAACCTACAAAGACAGACTAGTTAACTGACTCATGATCTTGCTCATACCTGAGATGGATTCTCCCATAGGGGTTGATTCAACCTTCATAGTGATCTCCAGCACCTCAGACTACGAAGCAATCTTCTATTGCATCAAGGGAACTCTGATGTGTGGTAATAGGGCAGATATGAACCATTCTTTGTTCTACTCATCTAGGATCTTAAAAGTCAATCAACCTGTTAGGGTCTTGAATCTCTTATCGAACTCCCAAATAGGTTTGGCTACTTTCTTCTTAATCTCCTTCAGATCTGTAATACATTGTGACTCTGACTCAGGTTTCTTAAACTCTGAAATCAGTGTGTTCTTGATCTCATTCAGTTGCTTAGGTTGTGCAAGTCCTTGGACAAGATTCATATGCCAGCTCAATGTGCGATCCCTCAGTGTAGTGCTAAACTGGTTTCTTTTAAGAGATGCAAATATCTACTTCAAGATCATGGATAATGAACCAATAATATTACTACTGTACGTGGATGACTTATTCTTAACTGGAGAGGAAAATCTCATCGCTAAATGTAAACAGAGACTTGCCACAGAATTTGAAAGACCTTGGCCTAATGCATTACTTCTTAGGTCTTGAGGTATGGCAGAGTTCGGAAAGAATCTTCCTTAACTAGTGGAAGTACACAGTCAAAATCTTAAAGAGATTCGACATGCTAGAATGCAAGTCCATGAATACTCCCATGGAAGAAAAGCTAAAGCTGTTGGTCGATACTTCGTCAGATTTGATAGATGCCACACTGCACAGATAGATTATTGGATCGTTGATGTACCTAACGAACACTAGACCAGACATTTGTTTTGCAGTGAACACCTTGAGTCAGTTTCTGGTAGAGCCCAGATGTGTTCACCTAGTGGCCGCAAAACATGTGATGAGGTACCTTAAAGATACAATGGATTATGGTCTCATCTATGATGGAGATCATGACTTCACATTGAGTGGATATACTGATGCAGATTGGGCAGGAAGAGTTACAGACAGAAAAAGCACATCCAGATGTTGTTTCAGTTTGGGATCAACTATGATCTCATGGTAGAGTAGGAAGCAATCTAGTTTTTCTCTCAACACAGTGGAAGAAGAGTACATTCCCACATGTTCTGCTAGCTGCGAAGCTATATGGCTTCAAAAGTTGTTGATAGGCCTATTTGATCTGGAGATGAGAGAAACCGCGATTCTATGTGACAATCAAAGATGCATTAAAATGACAAAGAATCTTGTGTTCCATGACAGGTTGAAGCACATAGAGATCTGCTATCATTTCATCCACGATATGGTACAGAGAGGAGCCTTGAAGCTCCAGTACATTAGCATGGATGAACAGGTTGCTGACGTGTTTACTAAGCCTCTATCTCATGTAAAGTTTGAACACTTTTGAGATAAGCTTGGTATAGTCCGAAAGGACCCTCCCTGAAAGGGGGAGTATATATGTTCCTTGCTTCTGACCTCGTTGTTAGACATAAAGAAAGATGATTCATGCTTCTGACCTCGCTGTTAGACTTAAAGCATGACGTCATGTGATCCTTGCTTCTGACCTCGTTGTTAGACGTAAAGAATGATGCCGTGTGATCCTTGCTTCTGACCTTGTTGTTAGATGTAAAGCAAGATGAGTCATGCTTCTGACCTAGTTGTTAGACATAAAGCATGACACCGCTGATCCTTCCTTCTAACCTCGCTGTTATACGTAAAGCAAGATGAGTCATGCTTCTGACCTAGTTGTTAGACGTAAAGAATGACATCGCTGATTCCTTGCTTCTGACCTAGTTGTTAGACGCAAAGCAAGATGATTCCTCACTTCTGACCTCATTGTTAGACGTAAAGCGAGATGTTGATGTGTTCCTTGCTTTTGACCTCATTGTTAGATGTAAATCAGGATGAGTCATGCTTATGACCTAGTTGTTAGACATAAAGAATGACGTTGTGATTCCTCGCTTCTGACCTAGTTGTTAGACGTAAAGCGAGATGGTGATATTCCTTGTTTCTGACCTAGTTGTTAGACATAAATCAAGATGTGACTAACATTGAGCTACCAGCTTAACCATTGTGACATTGAGCCAGCGTAGTACTGTGATGTGCCAGCCTAGTGTTGTGATGTGGTATCATTTTTACTGATACCTATTGAGGCAAATGATGATGGCATTATTTCAAGAATGACGATGTTTCCGATGAAGAAAAATTTCGATGACTCGTAAATATGCCAGCCAATGTTCCAAGATGATATTGACGATACTGTCCTCCTGATACCACTGATGATGCAGACCTCTCTCACCTGATGCTGTTGAAGAATACCCTTATTGTTAAGGGGGAGTGTTGAAATAATGTAACTGCAAAGAGTATTCTTATTATTATTGTTATATTATTCATAGGATCAATCCCCATTATGGATTGATCATGTTGGTTATTGTATTAAGACCAAATCCCCTTTTGCGGATTGGTCAACAGACAATTATAATAGGCAAAATAAGAAGTCGGCCCCAACAATTAATTAAGAGACCTAGAAATATAATAAAGGTGAGTTTACCCACCCAGATTGAGAAGTCAGCCGTGCCAGTGAAGAGACACTTCACACGTGCCAGAACTTGTATAAATATAGGAGGCTAGCGCCTCATTTGATCATAACTCACTTGCTCAGTTTGAGAGACAAGTTCTGATCTGTTACTGGAAAAAGAGAGAGGGAGAAGAGTGGCGCATCTTTTGGAGAGGACTATCTGTATTGGTTTGAGTTATCTCTT
>JZKD02S1824751.1:193465-213873 GCA_000966675.3 Picea glauca | reverse complement strand
CTCCTTATCTTTTGTGAATTAGTTTTGACTTTCTATTTTTAGAATATTAGATCCATTGTTTTAGGATCTGAAAACTGATTGTAATAGGCTATAAAGCCAAAGACATTTGGAGGACTAGGGGGTTGAATCTTGGATACATTTGGCCTATGTACTTAGACTCTTATTTTGATATGAATCACAGTTTTCTTTTGCTACTAATATCAGATTTTCTCATGTGTTTCATTGCTCTATAATTCGATTCAATTTAGCTCAGCTATTAAGAACTGTCATCTTCTTATTTGGGTCATGAATTCAAATTGAATGAACTCTTACTATCTTGTATGACCCTGCATGTTAATGTACTTGGTTATCTAGAATAGTGTTCTTCATACCCCATTCCAAATTACTGCATCTGATTATTGGTTTCTAAAAGCACTGGCTCATTCAAATGCATGATAATTTGTTCTTCTCATTATCCATCCTTAGTTATCCCATTGATCCACACACATTGATTATTGATTTCTTAAGTTACCAAGCATCCTTAGCCTACAACCCTAAGGAGTTTCTTGGAGTGATAACAGAAGGAACAAAATCTAATGGACATGGAGATGAAAGGAATGAAAACATGAATATGGTAGAGACCATTAAAAATTTGTAGAAGGATGTCCTAATCCATAAAGTTGATAATGAAAGGCTTATGAAAGCCAAGGAGTAGCAGGATGACTTCAACATGAAGTTATTGGAGGGTTTGCACAGAATAGAAAAGAAATTGGATAAGGAGAGTGGCTCAATAAAATCTAGAAGTCACAAGCCTTCAGATGAGAAAATAAGAGCAAGAAGTGTTAGCAGACATCACCACCACTCCCCAAGGCATTCCAATAAGAGGGCACACAACAACTCAAGTCCATCCTCTGTCAGAAGGCATAAGAGGTCTGGGGTGTATGAGCTATGAGGAGAAATGAACAAAATCAAACCTCCTACATTTGATGGTGAACCCATGAAGGATGAATATGTAGAAACATGGTTGTTGGGCATGAGAAAGTATTTTCAATTGCATAATTATTCTTCTCATGCAAAAGGTAGAATTTCCATCTATCAACTCAAGGGAAAGGCATCCATGTTGTGGGATCATCTTGTACAGGTGCAACATATTAAAGAGAAAAGTGTTACTTGGAGGGAATTCAAGAAGTATTTTGAGAAGAAATACTTGACTAAGATATATTATGACAATAAAATGAAAGAGTTCTTTGAATTCAATCTTGGAAGTATGACCATAAATGAATTTGAGAGAAGGTTTCTAGAACTATTGAAGTATGTCTCTTTCAGCAAGGATGAGACAGTCAAAATTCAAAGGTATTTGAGTGGATTTCCATCATTCATCAGTGACAAAATATAGTATGATGATCCCAAGACATTGGAAGAAACCATAAGGCAAGCTAAATGCCTATATGATCAACAGAAAGCAAGGCCAGCTTTCTAAAGTTTTGGGAAGAAAAAAAGAAATTAAAGATGGATCAGAGAAAGAAGGGATCTAAGCCATCCTTCTTCAGAAATAATCCACATGGGCAACAAACTCCTAAATATCCCATAACGATTGATACAGGGAATCAAAGGCCAAGGAAGCCACCTATTCAATGTTGGGGTTGTAAGGGAGATCATATGTTCAGATATTGTCCTCACAAAGGTGAAAAATGAAGGATTGTTTACAATGTACAACAAGATGAAATAGTGGGGGACATGGGTAGAAATGTGCCAAGGATCTATGCAACCCTGGATAACAAGCAAGTAGAGTATCAGTCACACATGATTGAAGTGGAAGGTATGATTAACAACCAAACCATTGCTATTTTAATTGATTCAGGAGCTAGTCATAGTTATATAGATCCTAAGATGGTGGAAAGTTTGCAATTCCCAAGAAGAAAGCATGTAAAATCTTGGTTGGTGCAATAGGATACATGAGCCAAAAGAAAATTTAATGATATGGTTAAGTCATATCTTATGGACATGAATGGGATGAACACTAAGGCGGATTTGAACATCTTACCTTTAGGTTCCTATGACTATCTAATTGGGATGGATTGGTTGGACCAACATCATTCTCTCTTAGACTGTCATAAAAAAAAAATTACTTTCTTGGATGAGGAAGGGAACCAAAGGAAAGTGCAAGGAATTCCCAGGGTAGTAACCATTAGAGAAATTTCATCATTGCAGTTGAAGAAATGTTATAGAAAAGGGTGTCAAATATTTGCATCTCATATGGAAGAGACGCGTAAAGATAAGGTGCCAAATTTGGAATATTATGCACTCCTGAAAGAGTTTGAAGATGTATTCAAGGAGGTACCAGGACTACTGCCAAAGAGAGACATTGATTTCTCTATAAATCTAATGCCTGGAGCAGCTTCAGTGTCAAAGAATCCTTACAGAATGAGTACACCAGAATTGAAGGAGTTGAAAATGCAGCTTGAAGAACTTATGAAGAAGGGGTATATATGCCCAAGTGTGTCACCTTGGGGTGCCCCAGTCTTGTTTTTGAAAAATAAAGATGGAACATTAAGATTGTGCATTGACTCCAGATAGTTGAATAAAGTGACTGTTAAGAACAAGTATCCTCTACCAAGGATTGATGATCTCTTTGATCGATTGAAGGATGCAAAGATATTTTCAAATATAGATCTCAAATCAAGAAAGCATCAAGTAAGGATTAAACAGGAATATATCAGCAAGACCGCCTTCAGGAAAAGGTATGGTCATTATGAATTCACAGTGGTGCCATTTGGGTTGTCAAATGCACCAGCTATTTTCATGTGCTTAATGAATGGTGTTTTCCGAGAATATTTAGACAAGTTTGTCATTGTCTTTTTGGATGACATTATTATATATTCTAAGTCAAAGGAAGAGAATGAACATCATTTCAGGATGGTGTTGCGAGTATTAAGGGAGCATTAGTTGTATTCCAAGTTGAGCAAGTGCTCATTTTATCAAAAGAAAATTCATTATTTGGGGCATAACATTTCAAAAGATGGGATAGCAGTGGATCATGAGAATATAGGAGCAATTACAGAATGGTCAGTGCTAAAGAATGTGACAGAGGTTAGATCATTCATGGGCCTTGCAGGCTACTATAGGATATTTATTTAAGGATTCTCAAAGATAGCACACCCAATCACTTCCTTGCAAAGAAAGGGTGTGAAGTTTCAGTGGACATTAGATTGTGAAAAGAGTTTCCCACACTTGAAACAATTATTGAAAAGTGATCCAATACTAAGGATTGCATACCCAAATGAAGACTTCATTATATGCACAGATGCATGTAATGAAGCACTTGGTGGAGTCCTCACCCAAAATGGGTTTGTTATATGTTATGAATTAAGGAAGTTGAAGGAGTATGAAGGAAACTATGCCACTCATGATTTGGAGTTGTTAGCCATAGTGCATGCCTTGAGGAAATGGATACATTACCTCATGGGGAAGATATTCGAGCTAAGAATAGACCACAATGGTCTGAAATATTTATTTAATTAGCCAAATCTAAATGGTAGTCAAATAAAATGGTTAGAATTTCTAAGTGAATATGACTTTGATATAAAGAATGTCAAGGGGAAAGAGAATAAAGTGGTTGATGCACTCAGTAGGAGGGTGCATGAACTACATGCTACAATCATTAGCATGTATCAGATTGATATTAAAAGCAAAATTCTGGAGACTGCAAATGCATACTTACAATACATAGAATTGGTAGCAAAGATACAACAAGGTAATATGCCATAGAAGATGGATATTTATAATTTGGGAATAGATGGAATACTGTTGCACAATAACAATTTTTTTGTACCAAATGTCTAGGACTTGAAATGTATGATTTTGCATGATATGCATAATGTTCCTTATGCAGGGCACCATGGATATCATAAAACCGTGGCAGCGGTCAAGAGCCAATACTTTTGGCCAGGTATGAAGAGAGAGATCATTGAATACATCGCTAGATGTATGGAATGCCAGAAAGTTAAAGTTGAGCATAGGAACCCAACAGAGTTGATGCAACCTTTTCCCATTCCTGAATGGAAGTGGGATGTGGTGACAATGGATTTTATTACGAGATTGCCTAGAATAGGCAAGCTACATGATTTGATCATGGTGGTGGTGGACAAGCTTACAGAAGATGCCCATTTTATTCCACTCAAAACTACTCACAAGGCAGCAGATGTTGATGATATTTTCATGAAGGAAGTGGCATGATTGCACAGAATTCCTAAAACAATTGTGTTCGACAGAGACCCAAAATTCACCTCGAATTTATGGAAAGGATTGTTCAAAGGATTCAGAACGAATCTGAACTTTAGTACAACTTATCATCCTGAGTCTAATGGACAGACAGAGAGGGTGAATAGAGTGATAGAAGACATACTAAGAATGCATGTGATGGAAAAACCATCAAAATGGGAAGACTACTTGCATCGGGTAGAATTTGGTTACAAAAATGGGTATCAGTCATCATTGAAGATGAGCCCATTTGAAGCACTTTATGGTAGAAAGTGCAATACTTCAGTGAGCTAGGATAATCCAGCCGATAGGATGGTAATTGGGCCAGAGTTGCTCAAGGAGATGGAGAACCAAATGTTAAAAATTAAGCAGAATTTGAAAGCTGACCAAGACAGGAAGAAAAGTTATGCCGATAAGAACAGAACCCGCAGAGATTTCAAAGTGGGTGATCATGTTTTCTTGAAAGTGAAAGCTAACAAGAGTTCCCTGAAGTTGGGAAGCTGCGCCAAGTTGGCATATAGATTTTGTGGGCCATTTGAAATCCTAGAGAGGATTGGTCCAGTTGCTTATATGATTGCATTGCCTACATCTATGTTTGTTCATAATGTATTCCATGTATCATTGCTAAAGAAATATATACTTGATGCTAATCATGTTATTGATTGGAATGTGATTCAGGTGGAGAAAGAAGGTGCTTTCCAAGTGCATTCGGTGTGCATTATGGACCAGAAAATCAAGCAACTCTGGAATCGATCCATAGGGCTTGTAAAGGTCCAATGGACCTGGTACGGTCATGAGGAAACTACTTGGGAGCATGAGGATGCAATGCAGGAAGAATACCCACATCTTTTTGAGAATTTTTGAAAATTTTGTTGTATATGGGTACATGATGCACTGAGGACAATGCATAAATAAGGGGAGGGTATTGTAATATCCCTCGACCGAACCCAATTATAAATCTAATGCAAATGTACTTAAGCTGGTGATTTGTTTTGACATCATTTTGTAATGCACCTTTCATGGCATAGTGCATGCATGTGTTGCGCAATAAAATGATGTAGTGCGCACATTCCTGGATACCGCACACAGTAACTAAAGTGCACACAATATAGAGGTCAGCAAGCCTTTGTGTACATTGTTATAAACCTATATAATAGGGAATCAGTATTATGAATAATATTTATCTATTTCAGGAATTATGTTTTTGCTCATGATGCATGGTGAAGGTGGAAGAAAGCACTCGACACTGACCAAGCATCAGATGAGTACCTGCACGCTAGCTTCAAAGCGAGTTCCGATGCATTTTTAGCAAAAAGTTGTGAATTGGTTTGAATGGAAATTTTTTTATTCTTGTGGGTAAATACAAAGTTGGGTTTATTAGCCAAATTTGGTTTTTATAATCTATTTTTGGTGAATTGAGCCAAAATTGGCCCCTCAGCCTTTATGCAAAAGTTTTAGTCTTGTTTATCAAAATATAAATATTTTGACAAATATTTTTCCAAAAAGTATATTGGCCTAGGGCCAACCTCCAAATACTCAACATCGAGGACAAGCACCATTTCATAAACCAACAACAAACACACAAGCCAGCGCCAACACCAATGCCAAACTCCAAAGCTCAGCCTCGGGCTCACTTCATCGAAAGACTATGTGACTGTTGGCTCATATAAACATTCAAAGTTCAGTTTACCACGTGAATGTGGGATATTGCCCACAGAATCCAAAAATAAAATAAAGGCGCATGCCTATTTTATACCATGAATTCCTCATGGGACATCTGACAATCTCCCGTTTGAACACAAAATTGGAGGCAGTTTCTTGTTCCATCCATCGCTAAGGAGTTTGGCAGCTGTGGAAGCGAATTCTTAGGAGCCAAAGATAAGCCTAGTTACCAAGTGCACGCGCATGCTTAGTCAGAGTATGAGATGAAACCCTTATGAGCCAAATTTCACCACGATGTATATGATGAGAGTTACAGGTGTGAGTCGAAAGCCAGATGTTGGTTTTCCTCAAGTTCTTGACCAAACAAAAGGCCCGTATACAAAAGGTTGAACAGGCACTCCAGTTTGCAGAGACAACGATGTTAAAATATCAAGCAGAAGTTAAGGTGAAAGCAGAACAACTAATTTTACAAACCGAAATGTGTTTTCATTTAAGTATACGCCTCATGTTCTAATTTTCATTATTTTATCATGTTTGATCTCCGTGTCTGGCAACTTCATCAGACAATTTTATAATATTTACAGCATAAATTGCTACATGAGTGGCATAAGGAAAGTGTGTTGATTCTAAGCTACTCTTTGTTTTGCACTTTCACCAATGAAGACAATGGAAAATGTTCGAAGAGACCAAGCAGATAGGAAGGTACCTTACAAGGAGTCCAAATATTTTAATACTTGAAGGCCACGCCCTTTGAAGTCATAACTCAAAGATTTGGAATTTATTAATGAGAGTGAATAAAGGGTTTGAATTCTTCTATCTGGAACTTTGTTTCAGAACAATTTTGAAGAGTATTTCAACACACTCTGTTTGGCAAGAGAAACCTCTGTTGATCACATTGTGCAATTTAAGAAACACCAAAGTAAAATCTTTGAAGAAATGGTGAAGGAGAAGATAGTTGGACGATATTTTGTGCAGCAGATTTCACATGGGATGAAATCAATCTCGATCTTGGTCCAGAGAAGACTAATATTGACTGTGATCCTATTTTGTTCCATGAAGATCTGACATCTAATGTATGGATCAACAAATATGGCTTCAATTTCCATGGGATTATAAGAGAGGAAAACTCAGGCTTCAAGAATCTCGAGAAAGAAATGGAGCACAATTTCATAACGTATGCCTTCACAGATGAAGAATGGCTTGCCATATCAGACATAATTGCTTTCTCTCTTTCTTGCAGCCTTCCTGAGATGAACTCCAATTGCTTGAAACTTGTTGAGTCTCTATCTGGTCTAGATGTCCGTATCAAAGAATTACAAAAGAAGGTTTCCCTTCACTTGTTGTTGAGCTGTATGGGTAAGAAGGAGTTCACTAATGTTAAACAAATCATGGATCTGTTAACTTCATTCAATATGAGGGACAAGCAAACTAATTTCATTCGAATGTACATCTGTCTTTCCCTGGCAGATGTTTGGTTGTGGTGTAATCTTTTAGTCAATGAAAATTCAATTGCCCTTGAGACATGGTTACATTTCCTCAGAGGTTGTTCCTGTCAAATTAGCAGCATAGACTAGATGGCCTACGCTTCAAAGGTGCGCAATAAGGCCTCCTATCTCCTTCAGATTTACAAGGAACTAAGACACCTGGCAATGACAAAATTGACAAAGAGAATAAGATCCTTGATTAAAGGCAAAATTTTAGTGAATAAAAGATGAGACGGTTGAGAATTTACAAGTGTATGGTGCAGTGCTCTACGTGTCGACAAAGATGGTAGAGGAATTTAAATGAGCAGATTAACGATCAAGGGGATTTGTTTGAGTGGTTAAGAAGGAGCACGAGACATTTGGCAGTGAACAAAATATTAGGCTTATACACAGTGGCCAATATACTACACTTGTCATCAATTTTATGATGCAGTCACAGGTGGCAGAGCAATTCTAGGCTCTAAAGGAACTCGGAAAAAAAAAAAATGGTAGCTCCAGCATTCCATATTTTGAGGAGTTCATTTTCATTAGCTATAACAGTTTGAAGACAATTTACATGTGTTGGTTTGGTTTATTAATTGTTTTCTATTTTTATAATTAAGTAGAGATCCCAAACTCCCAACGTTAAAAATATCAGCCAAAAGATAGGAACCGATCCACCTTTGTAGGCTATAGGAAGTTCAATTCATAAAGATCTAATGTGGCCATAAACAGGGATATATTGGATGAAAAAGAGGAAGGAAGGGTTCGACCTGTGTGAGGGGATTCGACCTGAGAGGGGAAAATTTTCTTTGCTGGACTGGGGTCCTTTCTTTTCCAGGAGCATTTTCTATAATATTTAGATGATCAATCAGTAATGGACATGCTTTTTATAGGATTCTTGTGCGGATGTATTGGTGGCATTTCTTTCTCTGTTAAAGTAATTTTCCTGTCATCTTTTCTCTTGTTTTCCAATTCTTATTGTCAGAAGATAATAACAGAGAAAAATTTATTGTAAAATACTCTGCATCTGATCTTGTGATAATCTTTATGTTTCTCTTCTAAAAATCTCATTTAAGGAATTCTTAGCTGCTCCTTTGCTTGGCTTTTTCCTCCCCTAGTTCTTCCTTAAATCGACACCATCAAAACTAAATTCGATCCAATATTTCCGCTACCTTGCCCTGTGTAAGAGATTTGTCTAGAACTGAGAGTGCATCACAAATTTAAGCGTAGACCGCATTTGCCCAATGGCCCTCCTTGTTGTCCCAAATTAATCATTTAAAAATCAATAACCCCAACCCCATACTTTCATTACTTTCATAGCCATCCTAAATACATCCCATACAAACCAATTTAAATCGAAAAGAGAGAGCCCTCTCTGAGTCTTGGAGGGCTAGATCCAAGACTCCAAGTGGTTCGAGGTTACCTTTGTAATTGCCTCCGCAGCCTTGGGAAAATTACAGAGCGCTAACATACATGATATGTGTTATAGGCTGGTGAGCTAGTTATTATAAGTTGGGATGCTTATGTTTTGGAATTACGCTAGAGTGCCTGGATGTTAAAGGCCAGTGCACCTATTTTGTATATGTCTCATGATTAATATAAAATACATCGTTGTGCGTATACCAACCATGATAAAAGAGATGGGGGACTAAACTCCACTAGTTAGGGAAAGGGAGGGACACAAATTAAGTAAAGGGCTAAGATAGAGAGATTAATCCAAAAAGGAATATTATATTAATATTTCTTTAAAACATAAAGTATTGATAATTATTTTATCATAAGTTCTAAAGTTGGGGACAAGTGGGCCAAAGTAGCTTCCAACTTGACAAGTGTCAAGTTGGGGACATGCATACATATTGTTGGTACTTAGTTTATTTTCACACCCCCCATCATTCTTACCATCATTTTTTCTAGGATTCTTACCATCTATTCGCCCTTGTTTATGGAAGGAAGCAAAGAACAAGGAATAAAATGTAAAAAGCGAGCTTTGCGAGAGACACAGTTACTGTCACCGGGTCAAAGTGAGAAAAAGAGAAGAAAAGATGGAGCGAAGTGCAAAAAAGAAATCTGTTGGACGAGGAGATCGAGGATGACAGATCAACAAGGAAGACAGATCGAGGACAATTCAGCAAGTGGAAAAATCCACCATTGGATACCTTGGAACACTGCGCGAGAAGGAAGGAAAGATATGTTGGCGAAGCCCAGAAAAAGTCGGTCAAGTTGACCTAGGGTTTTTTGTATTTACGGTTTTGACACCTAGGTTTCAGCCTAAGGTTGTCGGTGAGGCATTCTAATGTATAAATAAAGGTCAAGAGGACCTGGGTCGGGTTGGTACAAGTCGGTACGATATTATTGTTGATCTAGCTCTATTGTTACGAGAGAGAAGTGCTAAGTGAGAGATCCTTCTGGTATTGTAAGATATTCAGCTATGTGCAAAGGTCAAGTCCTGCAGCTGGGTGCGCAAGAAGGGGAGAGAAAGAGAGAGAAGAAAGAAGATCTGCTAGCTGAGAGCGCAGACAAGAACTGTATGCTTTACCTTAATAAACCATAAGCACAGTTCTGTGGACGTAGCCCTAGAGAGAGGGTGAATCACGTATATCTTGTGTTGTGTGTGTGATTGATACTTTGATCTCTGTCACTATTATATTGTTATATTGTTATATGCATTGTTGTGTTAGACTAGATCTATAGTTATATAGGATAGATCTCGCTGAGAATAAATAGATGCATGTTGTGTTGATTTTGTACTAGATCCACTTGATATTCCCAAGGTTGTAGACATCTCTATCCTGCAACCCCCTCATAGTTTCTTTGGGTGAGACTACACCTGCTTCCCAGGTGTTTCTGAAAGGGCCAGTAGCTAGGGCTTGTTGGTGCGCTCTTGGAGTGAACCTTGGGTCTACCCCTATGCCAAAAAATGGTTTCGTTGCTGGGATGAGAATCCTTGTAAGGGAATTTCAAGGTGGTTCCCATCGAAGACAGAGATTTAGAAGTGGATAGAGGATCAAGAGAGGGACTTCGCGGAAGCCCATAACAAGAACCCTAAGATGAGCACTGAATATTGGCTACAAAGATACATATTCATCGACATTCATGAGATGTTCTTTGGAGGAATCCATCAGGAGCTACACTAGTGGTTGGCTAGGTTAGTTGATACCCAACTCGAGATCATATCTATACCTCATGTGGTTTGTCTTAATGTTTGTGCCATTATTATAGTTCTTTTCATTTCAATAGATAATATCAACATAAGAACAAGATCACTGAGAAATACACATTCACAAGAGACACAACATTTATCCTGGGAAACCCTCTAGGGGAAGAAAACCCAGCAAAAACTTCCTTGTCATAAATTTCCAATACAATGTCAAGAGATAACTCAAACCAATACAGATATTCCTCTCCAAAAGATGCGCCACTCTTCTCCCTCTCTCTTTTGCCGGTAACAGATCAAAACTTGTCTCTCAAACTGAGCAAGTGAGTTGTGATCAAATGAGGTGCTAGCCTCCTGTATTTATACAAGTTTTGGAACGTGTGAAGTGTCTCTTCACTGGAAGGGCCGACTTCTCAATCTAGGTGGGTAAACCCACCTTTATTATATTTATGGGTCTCTTAACTAACTGCTGGGGCCGACTTCTTATTCTGCTTATTATAATTGTCTGTTGACCAATACGCAAAAGGGTATTTGGTCTTAATACAATAACCGACATGATCAATCCACAATAGGGATTGATCCTATGAATAATATAACAATAAGAATAAGAATACTCTTTGCAGTTACATTATTTCAACATTCCCCCTTAACAATAAGGATATTCTTCAACAACATCAGGTGAGAGAGGTCTGCATCATCAATGGCATCAGGAGGACAGTATCGTCAATATCATCTTGGAACATTGGCTGGTATATTTACGAGTCATCGAAAGTTTTCTTCATCGACAACATCGTCCTTCTCGCAAGAATTCCATCATCATCTGCATCAATATTTAGCATTAAAAATGATACCACATCACAACACTAGGCTGGCACATCACAGTACTACACTAGCTCAATGTCACAGCGGTTAAGCTGGTAGCTTAGTGTTAGTCACATATTGCTTTACGTCTAACAACTAGGTCAGAAGCAAGGAATATCACCATCTCGCTTTACACCTAACAACTAGGTCAGAAGCGAGGGATCACAACGTCATGCTTTACGTCTAACAACTAGGTCAGAAGCATGACTCATATTTCTTTACATATAACAACGAGGTCAGAAGCAAGGGACACATCAACATCTCGCTGTATGTCTAACAACGAGGTCATAAGTGAGGAATCATCTTTCTTTACGTCTAACAACTAGGTCAGAAGCAAGGAATCAACAACATCATGCTTTACGTCTAACAACTAGGTCAGAAGCATGACTCATCTTGATTTACGTCTAACAGCGAGGTCAAAAGCAAGGATCAGTGACATCATGCTTTACATCTAACAACTAGGTCAGAAGCATGACTCATCTTGCTTTATGTCTAACAACGAGGTCAGAAGAAAGGATCACAGGGCATCATGCTTTACGTCTAACAACGAGGTCAGAAGCAAGGATCACACGGCGTCATGATTTACGTCTAATAGCGAGGTCAGAAGAAAGAAACATATATACTCCCCCTTTCAGGGAGAGTCCTTTCGGACTATACCAAGCTTATCTCAAAAGTGTTCAAACTTTACATGCGATAGAGGCTTAGTCAACATGTCAGCAACCTATTCATCCATGCTAATGTTCTGGAGCTTAAAGGCTCCTCTCTGTACCATATCGCGGATGAAATGATAGCGGATCTCTATGTGCTTTGACCTCTCATGGAACACAGGATTCTTTTTCATTTTAATGCAGCTTTGATTGTCACATAGAATCGCGGTTGCTCTCATCTCCAGATCAAATAGGCCTGTCAGCAACTTTCGAAGCCATATAGCTTCGCAGCTAGAAGAACATACGGCAATGTACTCTACTTCCGCTGTGCTGAGAGAAATACTAGATTTCTTCCTACTCTGCCACGAGATCATAGTTGATCCCAAACTGAAACAACATCTGGAAGTGCTTTTTCTATCAGTAATGCTTCCTACCTAATCTTCATCAGTATATCCACTCAATGTGAAGTCATGATCTCCATCATAGATGAGACCATAATTCATTGTACCTTTAAGGTACCTCATCACATGTTTTGTAAACACTAGGTGAACACATCTGGGCTCTACCAGAAATTGACTCAAGGTGTTCACTGCAAAACAAATGTCTGGTCTAGTGTTTTTCAGGTACATTAGCAATCCAATAATATGTCTATATAGTGATCTTTATAAAAGCATTTCGGTGTCAACAAAATTGAGGTACATGGACAAAGCTATATCCAATGAGACTGGTTATTTAGGAAACATGGTAGATTTTCCTATGAGTAAGAAGGAAAGGGTAATTTCACATATCTCAGCAACTAAATTTCACACAGAACCTGCTACAAACTTGAAATTGGAAGTCAGGCTAAATCCCATTATGAGAGATCTAGTCATCAACAGGAAAGCTTTTAAGAAGAAACGAAGCAAGCGACAAAAGAAAGAAACCATAGCTGAAACGATTGAAAGTGTTGGAGAGGATCAAATGATCTGGTTAGATACTTTAAAGGATGAGATCGCTAAGATGAAATGATTCCTCGAATAAAATTAAGTACATTTCAACAATTTTTGGACAGATGGTAGCAGAGGTAAGGGAATCCAGAGATGATAGACTTGTTCTTAAACGGTCCCTTTAAAATAGAACAATTGTTATTTTAAATCATTCCCTTTTTGTAACATTGGGATTAAAATGAATATATAAATGTAGAAGCAGATTTTGGATTGTTTATGACAAGATTCTAATTGGTGGTGATATGAATCTTGTTTTCCTTCATAGTATGCGTTTCTTGTAAGATTATATTTCACTTTTATCTGTCTGAATCGGAGAAATATAAAACCGAAAATTTATCTCCAAGATGCTCTCGGTTTAACAATTTAAACTATATTTATTTCTTCTCAAACCAACTCTGAATTCATTTTAAATAATACTCCGTTGTGGTTGTGTGTTTATTTTTCCTCTAATACCATGCAAATTTTCTATTAAACTCAAACTCATCGCCTTCCAAACAACTTCGCACGCACAAAAAATTCAATCTATGCACCCATATTTATCATGCACAACAACACCACAAGGTAAATCGTGTTTTTGCGCACCTGTATCCACTATGCATTTCTTCTTCGTCGCGCCAATAACTTCCACACACTACTCTTGCGTTGTGCGCCAATATTCACTTTGCACAGTTTTGGTTCTTGCACTGATACCTGCTGCGCACAATTTTTGTATCGTGCACTGATATTCCACATGCATTTCTCTCTATGCATTGCACCATACCACAGTTCAATATGCCCTCACCATGCACAATAATCTATGCGCACCATTGACTATATTTTCACGAGACAACTTATACTCATACTGTGCACACACCAACCAAACTCTTCTGTGTTTTGCAATATTATGCACACCACCTGCACCATTACTACATGTGTGCACATCGTGTAATGATAAATTTAGTAAGCACATCCGCACACAATATTCTTCCACGCGACGCCACAATTTACGGCATGCCCCTGCACGCCAACATTTTTCGCGCGATGCCAAAATTTTCCATGGACGCTCTGTGTCTTGAAATTTGGCCACTTCGAAATTAATCTTCTGTGAATATTCGCTTCAACTGAACCTTTCCAGCCCATCCAAGCTCAGTGTTGGAAATGAGGCTCTAATACCGTTAGCGATAAAAAATGCATTGGCATTTTTTTAAAGAATGATTCCTAATCTTGTCGGGAACTTTTGATTACCTCCCCGAGCTCCAAATTCAGATTTGAAAGCACCATTGGAAATCTTAGGATTTCTAGATGTTAATCGACTATTCAAGCATGTAAAACAGACTCTCCACGACTGAGAAATTTGATTTAAAAAAAAAAATTGCTCTTTCACCAGCTAACTCGTATTGAACTTTGCTAGTTAGTTGGTGAAAGCTCTGCTTTTCACCAGCTAAGGAACGGATTTTTAGGTAAATAAGTCGGTGAAATCCTTTCACGACCAGAATGACCGAATTTTTTCCCAGATCGGGATTTTTTGAGTTTGAATGGTTTGAAACCACTTCAAATGGACAGTTGTTGAATTATCAAGTCTGATTCAATGGTTATTTTTTATGGATAAGGGAAAGAAGAGGTGTTTCAATCGATTTTGGTATCTTTTTCAAAGGCAGAAAATTAGGGGTTTTGCACACTTCACCAAATTCAAATTTTATCTTTGGAGGAGCAAATCAAACAGCCTTGGGAGGTTAAAACTGCACTTTATCAGCAATCTACTACTCTTAGAGATCATTAGAGAGGATGTTTTCCTATTTTTTTTTTATGTTCCATTTTTAGTATTCTAGATCCATTTTTATAGGATCTCATCCTACACTTGTTGTATCTATTTTGATTTAACTATTTTTAGAAAATCTGATCCATCTTTCAAGGATCTAGATTTCATCTTATAAGGCTGTAAAGCCAAAGACATTTGGAGCACCAAAAGGTTCAATCTAAGAGACATTTTCTAGCCATTGTACTTGACTTCTTATTCTGATAATAGAATCACAGTCCTATTTTGTTTTCAATATCAGATTCTTTCATATATTTCATGATTCTACACTTTATTCCAGTTTAGTTTAGCTTTTAAGAACTTTCATCTTCTTATTAAGCTCATAAACTTGGATTAAATAATTTCTTGTTGTCTTGTATGACCCTGCATATGGTTGTATTTGGTTATCTGGACTAGTATTCTTCATCCCCTTTTTTTTAACTCTGTTGTCTGGTTATTGTTCTCTAAAAGCACTATTTTATTCAGATACATGATGAGTGGTTACTTTCGTTAGCTATTGAGTTATCTTATTGTTCCAAGCATACAAATATACCATATTCTTAAGTTACCAAGCACCTTTGGTCTACAACCACAAAGGGTTTCTTGGAGTGATAACAAATTGGCGTTGTTGCTGAGGAGAGGAGATCGAAGCTCAGCTTCCTTGGGACACGACATAGATCTAGCCTTGATGATAGACAAAGCCTGGACATTATTTGGTTGTAATCATCTATCTGGCGACTCCATGAAGGACGAATTCAGTGGCGACTCCATTGTTCAGAAATCTATTGGTGACTCCACTGGTATGACATGAACCAGATCTTTGCTAAGAGGTATGCATTCTGTGATTTTTCAAAAATTGTTGGTTTCCCTAATCCAATGCCTAGCAGAGATGAATGGGAATGTAGCCTTCCTATATTTCGAGGAGAAGAATGGGAAGTGCCAGCTGAACACTTGTTGGATTTTCATGATTTTATTCATCGACTTGAAATTGTACATGAGGATGTTCAGATCCGGCTCTTATTTTTCTCATTAGAGGAAATTGCTCGTGAATGGTGTCGATCTCTTCCTAATGCAAGTGTTAGTTCTTTGACATATTTCCATTCAGCCTTCAATTCCTTTTGTAAATATTATTTTCTAGTTGAATATCTTTTTGAAGGATGTTGAGAAGAGTTTTCTTCGTTTCATAAATCTTTATTTGTTGAAGAAGACATTTACCATGTAGGACAAGAGGTGTTGAAGGATAATAGTGACATATCCGACATCATATCAAATGTGTCTGTTGTTTTGAATATTGATCAAAATCAACATGTCTCTTTTGGATGTATTGATGTCGAAGAACCAATGCATATATCAGCAGGAGAAAGTAATAGATCAACATATTTCAGATCTATGGAAAATACTATGAGAAACCCTCAGCTTTCAGATTTGCAGACATATGAAAATTATAGCAGACATGAAGACTTGAAAGGTGATGATCAGATTGACCAATCAGTAAGTGAAAGTATTTCATCTACAGTATATGTTGAAGACAACCCACATTTTCCATATTTGCAGACAAAGGCGGTTTACAGCAGACATGAAGAGGAAGATGATAAGCAGAAGGGTCGAGATCTCAAGCAGCCTTCATTCAACAATGATATTAGTAAAAGCAGCCTTCAACATCTTTTCAATTTACAATTGGATCAGCAGTCCAAAGAGGTATTTCTTTGTGAATTTGATGACCCTTTTGCTGACTATTTGGAGTCTATGACCAGCATAAATCCAAAAATATTTCTGTTAGATGAAGGTTGGTCTTGTCATCTTTTCAAATTGCATTACCACAATCTATGGTTTCTTTTATCTTTTGGGAAAATATCAAACATGATATTAGCAAGTCAATTACTTTCTTGGCTGCTTTGGAAATTTAGTTTTACTTGATCAATCTACCTCTACTGGTTAGTGTAGGGATTGATAGAAGAATAAGCTCTTTCTTTGAGAAGGTAGATTACTTTCAATTTTCTTAATTAGGCAAAGAGACTCCCTTTTCATGCTTAATGGCTCGATCTGGATCATCCCTCCATGCTGCAGCTACTTAGTCAGCCTCAAGTCATCCATCAATCTCTCAAGTGTTTATTACATATTTAGAGAAATTTGATTTTTTCCCAAGGCATTTTTTCTGGGGTTTCACCAGCTTATTGGTTTTGAAATCCGCTAGTTAGTTGTTGAAAGTTTTCCTTTTCACCAGCTAAAGGGGCAGATTCAGAGAAAATTAGCTGGTGAAACCTGTTACATGGCAGCAAGGTTGTATTTTTGCCCATATTTGAATTTTTCTCAACCAAATCTTTCGAGGTTGGTTTCTAAAGATGCAGATAACCTTGGAGAGAAGTCACAAAGATCAAAAGGTTTCAAGATCTAGTTCATCTAGATGCACAATAAAAAATAAGAATCATGAAAACCATTTCAAATAAGCATCAGGTAGCAGTCTTGCTTGGGAAAGGTGGGTTTTGGAGTGAATGGTTGAAAACTTCCCATTTGTCTTATGATGACATTAGTACCAGGTATAATTACCAAGGAGAAATGGATGCTCTAGAAGAGAAGCCAGGGAGCAGAAAACTAGAGGCTGATAACATTGAATACTTAAGTTGTTTACAGAGGCAGACATCTTCTGTTGATCATTTGAAAGGAAAAAATGCATTATTTGTTGAAAGAAGCAATATTGTTACATCTTCCATGATATTTTCAGAGAATTCCAGTATATCATTTTCTTTAGTATATGGCTTTTGTAGTGGTAAGATAAAACTTTAAAAGATGGAATGGTCCAAATCCTTATGTTAAAGAAGGTGGATTACAACAGAAAATTGGTGTAAATGTGGCTTTACAGTCTTTTGCAGGCCACACAGGTCCTATACTCTGTCTGGCAGCACATAATATGGTGGTTACTACAAAGGAGCACAGAGTAGACAAGTATTGGCATCAGGCAGTATGGATTGTATTGTTCGTACACGGGATTTGGAGGGTGGAAATGTGCTTTCATTAACTATAGAAGGTTCCTGAGAATGTAAATCTAGATGCATTATTGTTAGCTTTGAATTTCATGACAAAATCCTTTCAGAGATGATAAATCTATGTAAAATTCTATCACATGCATGCAATCTAAGTGACCTATTTACACCAGAGCATATGCTTATTTTCCTCCTGCAGTGAAGGAAACATCCTCTTGTTGTCCACAATTTCATTCCGTTTGGAAAGTTATAGTAGATATTTTGTTTGTAGATCTGATAGTGGCTTAAGAATGATAGGTTGTTGTAAATTTGCAAGGAGATAAATCAAAAGAACACTGAGTTTCTGGTGAAACAACAGTTTTGAATATGAAAGGTTTCTTTTTGGCCAAAGACAGAGCTTTCACCAGTGCAAAGGGAAAAATTATAACCAGTTAGCTGGTGAAAAGCATAACTTTCACCAGCTAACTAGCAGATCGTAAGGTGAATTAGCTGGTGACACTACAGAAATAAATTTTTGGAAAATTGAGATGGAGCAAAGAGATTTTTTAGTATTTGAAAAGGTATGGGAGTATCAAATGATTAACCACCAAATCAAGAAAAAATTAGCATCAAATATTCGTGGAAGATACTCAGACTAAAGAGGTCGCAAAGGAGGCATCTGATATGGTCTTAGCAGATGAAATTTGCAGTTCAATAGCTGCAGTTGTTACTGAAGGTCGTTCCATTTTACAACAAGATGAAGGTTTTAATTCGGTACACAATATCCTCAAATATTGGTGAAGTTTCTTCAATATTTCTAATGGAAGCTCTAGTAGGAGATAGTCATACACTTGTAAGTTTTCCCCAACTCAGAACATGAGACCAATGTTCCTCTTGGGAAGGGTTTTAGGTGTCTCTTTTCAAAGGAAGATCACATGTTTTCTCCTTCGAAGCCAATCCATGTGATTACTTCTCAACTGGCAAAGCTAAATCTATAACCCTTAATCATTCATTAACAAGGTTTTGAACCATGGGCTTATATGAGGAAGAATATCTCTGATATCTATATTCATCATGGCTAGGCATCCAAGATCCAGATTTGTGGCAATATATATTGGGTTTTGGTACATTTTATTTCAGAGGACCTAGGTGGCTGGGTCGGTCTTCTAATTCAATATGGATCAATTGTCTTCTGAAAATATTCTTCCAGAGTCCTTTCAAGGTAATGACATGACTGGACAACTTGCATTGATACGGAGATCGAAACAGAGATGGACATTGGTTCACAAGGTGCAATGATGCTCTTCAAAGAAACCAATCAGGGTGAAGTGTTTGATTCAACACACTAGGGCATATCAA
This sequence comes from Picea glauca, assembly GCA_000966675.3. Taxonomy (NCBI): domain Eukaryota; kingdom Viridiplantae; phylum Streptophyta; class Pinopsida; order Pinales; family Pinaceae; genus Picea; species Picea glauca. The sequence goes on along the minus strand of JZKD02S1824751.1, from coordinate 194,765 downwards.
GACAAATGCTTTGTATCTGAAGCTGCTGGAAAATGAAAATTCAAAGACCTCAAACTGCCTGCAATACTCTCATTTCAAGGTTGAAGTTATCCTAGAATTTTCAAAACCATGGTTACATATCTCACCATCCTGCCTATGTTCAACACTTTTCTTCTTAATGAAGACATTTCCACAATAGATGCCATGTCAATGTGCAAACAACATTTCCAAGGGAGTTTGAATCAGACATGCTACAGATAAAGAAGATTGGGAAAGACAACAACAAACTTTGGAAAATAGCCAGATGATAAATTGTAAAGGCTGAATGACTCCATGCCCAATACTAAAGGCATAGGGTCTGCCAGGTTCTTGGAGACCTCACAGGGAGGTCTCCATCCCAGTTGGAGCCAGTTGTTAGCGATAAAAAATGCACTGGCATTTTTTTAAAGAATGATGCCTAATCTTGCAGGGAACTTTTGATTACCTTCCCGAGCTCCAAATATAGATTTGAAAGCACCATTGGAAATCTTAGGATTTCTAGATGTCAATCGACTATTCAAGCATGTAAAAGGGACTCTCCACAACTGAGAAATTTGATTTTAAAAAAAAAACTGTGCTTTCACCAGCTAACTCGTCTTGAACTTTTCTAGTTAGCTGGTGAAAGCTCTACTTTTCGCCAGCTAAGGAGCGGATTTTTAGGTAAATAAGCTGGTGAAAGCCTGTCACGGCCATAATGACCGAATTTTTGCCTAGATCGGTATTTTTTGAGTTTGAATGGTTTGAAACCGCTTCAAATGGACAGTTGTTGAATTATCAAGTCTGATTCAATGGTTATTTTTGATGGATAAGGGAAAGAAGAGGTGTTTCAATCGATTTTGGTATCTTTTTCAAAGGCAGAAAATTAGGGTTTTTGCACACTTCACCAAATTCGAATTTTATCTTTGGAGGACCAAATCAAATAGCCTTGGGAGGTTAAAACTGCACTTCATCAACAATCTACTACTCTTAGAGATCATTAGATAGGATATTTTCCTATTTTGTTTTGATTTTCCATTTTTAGTATTCTAGACCCATTTTTATAGGATCTCATCCTACACTTGTTGTATCTATTTTGATTTAACTATTTTTAGCAAATCTGATCCATCTTTCAAGGATCTAGATTTCATCTTGTAAGGCTATAAATCCAAAGACATTTGGAGCACCAAAAGGTTCAATCTAAGAGACATTTTCTAGCCATTGTACTTGACTTCTTATTCTGATAATAGAATCACAGTCCTCTTTTGTTTTCAATATCAGATTCTTTCATATATTTCATGATTCT
>JZKD02S1824751.1:120351-130704 GCA_000966675.3 Picea glauca | reverse complement strand
ATCCAGGACATTTTATATTTATGTCTGTTGAAAGGTGCTGCAACAAATTCCATTTGAATCCCCAGTCGTCCTCAAAACACTCCAAACTTTGTTCAATAGATGGTTCACCAAATATAAAATTATCCACTTCTTCAATAGACCAAACAGAGGTGGAACCATCATTCATGAGGAATATAAGTTGGTTATTGTATAATTCCAATGGCATACATCGTATGTCTGGGATTGGAACAAAATAAAACCCCACTGATTATTTAAAATAGCCATCCAATATATTTTGTACCCATAGTAAGGGTACTCTTCATAATCTTTGTCCAAATACAGCCAATAAATTTTATTTTTATAGACCACTGCCTCTTTTGGAGGTGTAGTGCCACCATAAGGAATGTTTGTACTCCTCCACACCCTGTCAAGGCTACTGAAAATGAAATACTTTTATTGCATGTTGTTCGAAATATGTTTCAAAATAACCCATTCATATTTTCTAGCACTGACATTTTCAAAGAGTGTAAAAACCCAAGTCTCCAACCCATATAAAGCCTATGTTTTTGAATGACTTCATAAATGGATTCATCACAAAATAATTCTTTGTAAGGGAGCATCTTGTTGGTAAATATAACAAAATCATGGATCAAACAATGCATTCAATTGTGTAGATGGAATCTATAAATGGCACATGAAAATGACAAACGCGACCAGTTTGATGAAGGTATCCTCCAACGAAGTAACCTTCCTCACCATAGAGCAAAGGAATTATAAAACCAAATTCATTGCAGGAAAGTCGATGACAATGCACCAGGAATGAAGGGGTTTGTAGAATAACATTCCAGTGTTTACAAACAGTTCAAAATCTTGTCAACACTGAAAAATGGAGCCAATAAAATATCAGCTCCAAAATATGGAATGGAAAACAACTCGATATGGTTGGATCCATAACAATGTCAAGAAGTTTCCTAGCACTGAAAAAATAGGAGAAGTGATTATAACTTTTATAGAATGAAATCTAAAACAAAAAGATTGTAAAATAAATCAACCACTTCTAGGCATGAAATATTATATTTGAATATAAATTCTAGGCATCAAGTGAATATAAATCAACCACTTGTGAATACAACTTCTAGGTATCAAGTGAATATAAATTTAATAAATCAAATAACCATTCTAATAAATGCAATGAAAATGAGGGCTTAACACCCAAAAAATATAATCCAAAATGAGAGATAAAAAGTTCTTTACAGGCATTGTTATATTGAGGATATTTACTGTAAACATATATAGAATAATAATCCAAGCAATAATTTTCTTCCAATTCATTAATTTTTAATTTTTTGCCAATTCATTAAGTATGAAGAAAGGTAAAAAATTACAATTAAATTAAATTAAATTAAACATAAAAATATTGAAATTAATAAAAAAAAAGACTTTCATCATCTATTATTTGGATTTATATATTTGTTGCTAAGATATCAACATGCTTTGCAATCCTGAACCATGGATGCATGTTTATTCTTCTCAGTTGCTCTGATTGAAGATAATTATTGAGATTCTTTCAGTCTTTATTTTCTCACAGTTCTTATATTCAAGTCACAATTCCATTTGATGAAACTTCATCGTGCATGTCATATCTGGATTTTAATGTAAAGGGCTAATTTAAATAAACTAATGTAGCGCTTATTCAAACTTTGCTTTAGTGTATAAAATGTAACGCTTATTCAGACTTGCAATAAATATTAAGTATTACATTTTATATTACTTAAGCCTTTACATTTTATATTACTTAAGCCTTTATAATATTTACATTTTAGAATATTTATTATATTTTCAATATTTACTATCACTGAAATCTCTTTGGGGATACTACATCAAAATCCCGTAGAAACAATATTAACAAACATATTTACTATCACTAAAATCTCTTTGGGGATATGACATCAAAATCCCGTAGAAATGAAAAATAATTGTAGGAAAGTAAATATGCTATTTAAAATTTATAAAGATTACAATTCATTTTCAATCACATCAGAACAAATGGGTTTCAACAATTCGAACTTCCTCTTATAAGAGGGTTTCCTAGATTCCAACTAAATGCAGAAGCAAGTGTAAAACAAACTATACAAAAACAGATCTCAGTGATGATAATGGAAAACCCTAACTTGGGAGGACAAGAAAGGAGCATTACATTTTCATCTTCAACCATGTACAAACAGTAATACGGGTATTACTGCATATTTACAAACCCTAATATTATTTACATTGTAAGTAATGTTTAATATTACATGCCCTTGAACGTTCTTTTATAAAAGTGGTCAACCTAGTTTTTTAACTTAGATAAATAGATTATTATAATTGTTAAAATCCTTCCAAGCTGGATCTAAATATAATGAGTTTACCCAACAATGTTTCTTATGGATAAATTAAATAATTTAACCTGGTTACGAGTTACGAGGGTTCAAAAGTTCCACAACTTTGTTTGAGAACTTCTCATCTACTGGCTCATCAACGTTTCGAGATTTTACTGCAACGAGCTTGAATCAAAATTTAATTTTTAGCCAGAATGGAAAGGGCTTCATTTTTTTTCTCTATAGGCAGTAAGGATAACGTCAACAAAAATATCCTCTTAATATTTCCAAGATAAAAATATTGGAGAATTCAGTGGACCAGAAACCCTAAAACTACAGGAGAGTTGAGTGAGTTTAGGATCCTTTGAAAAAAGGAATCCCATCTTCTTACTCTTCAAAGAATTCGTATTCAATCTTCCCAACTCTGCCCTGCCATAAAAATCTCTCACTAGGTTTCGGTGAAATTCGCATTGGTTTGCTCTCACGAGGTTTGGGTGAATGAATCAATTCTCTCAACTTAGTTTTTTAACTTAGATATAGATTATTATAATTGTTCAAGTATTCCCATGGAATAAAATTATAAAGGGATGTCTCTTCAGATTCACGATTAAGCTTTATAAATTTCAAGAATCGTGATTAAGCTTTATAAATTTCAAGAATCGCTATTAAGATGAGATATGAAACTCGAGCTTTAGGATTGAAGATTCAACATTGAGTTTTATAGAATTTGACCACGAATTTGAATTTTATAAATTGAATTTTGAATCTCGAGTTTTGAATTGGTCAAACCACTTGAATCTCGTTTTGAATTTTAAAATGCTCGAAAGAAGCCATAGACCATTTTTCATTGGCGCGGGGCCTTTTTTCAACTTGTCCACTCCGTTTAATGACGTTCGCAGTTTCTATGCAAGTCTAATTTTAAACTATGGTGCAAGTCTAATTTTAAACTATTCTGCAAGTCTAATTTTATGAGTACATACCTATTCCCGAAAAGGCTATGGAGTTTGATAATCAAATGCTCCTCTTCAACACTGATGTTGCCGCGTTTGAGATCAGGGTCGAGATACTTAAACCTTCACAATATATACATTAGGAAAACATGAGCGTGTAAGAGGTTGTCTCTAATCTGTCCATGCCACTGTCTATAAATTTAAAAAACTGTAATTCTTACATACCGACTGCTTTGGCTAGAAAGTTCAAGCCCCATCCCCAGTGTAAAGAATAATACGTCTTTTGTCTGCATGTAGCTGTGTCTAAATTGAAAAACGCTCACAAAATGGGTGGCTCATAGAATGCATATGGGTGACTCAAGGAATGTGTGGTGGTTCAGGCGGTTGTGTCTAATTAAATTTAGACACAGTCGCATGCAGGGAAAACTTAAATTCACAAACGCTCACAGAATGCGTGGCTCAGAGAATGTGCGGGGGTTCAGGTCGTGGCATCAAAGGGAGGTAATGCGTGGAGGTCGTGGAATCAGAAACGAATGGTGCTCCAACATAAAACGTGTGGAATGATATAAACGTGGAATGCATACATATTAATCCTTCTTAATCATTTGAACGTGTCAATTATATTCTTAATCATTTGAACGTGTCAATTATATATGCTAACAATAATTTTTTTAATATGATTAAGTAAATGTAAAAAAGTAAACATGTTAATGGATGCCTTCATAAATGCAAGGAAGTTATGAGCAATAAATCTGGCTCATTGATTTTGGAGGACGACTAAGAATATGTCAGCATCTTGAATGTGTAGCTATCAGATTAGGGTTTAAGGTTAAATAAGGTTAAAAGATCATTAATTGTGCCCATTGCCAATAAGTGTACGCCTATGGAAGTAACAAGAAAAAAATCTTGGAGAATTCAGTGAACCAGAAACCCTAAAACTAGGAGAGTTGAGTGAGTTTAGGATCCTTTGAAAAAAGGAATCCCATCTTCTTACTCTTTAAAGAATTTGTATTCAATCTTCCCAACTCTGCCCTGCCATAAAATCTCTCACTAGGTTTCGGTGAAATTCGTATTGATTTGCTCTCGCAAGGTTTGGGTGAATGAATCAATTCTCTCAACTTAGCTTCTTAACTTAGATAAGTAGATTATTATAATTGTTCAAGTCCTTCCATGGAATAAATTTATAAAGGGATGTCTCTTCAGAATCGCGATTAAGATTTATAAATTTCAAGAATCGTGAATAAGCTTTATAAATTTCAAGAATCGCGATTAAACTGAGATATGAAACTCAAGATTTAAGATTGAAGATTCAACATTAAGTTTTATAGAATTTGACCACGAATTTTAATTTTATAAATTGAGTTTTGAATCTGGTCAAACCACTTGAATCTCATTTTGAATTTTAAAATGCTCGAAAGAAGCCATAGACCATTTTTCATTGGCGCGGGGCCTTTTTTCAACTTGTCCACTTCGCTTAATGGTGTTCACAGTTTCTATGCAAGTCTAATTTTAAACTATTGTGCAGGTCTGATTTTAAACTATTGTGCAGGTCTAATTTTATGAGTACATACTTGTTCCCAAAAAGGACGTGGAGTTTGATAATCAAATTCTCCTCTTCAAGACCGATTTTTTCGCTTTGAGATCAGGGCCGAGATACTTAAGAGACCTACACAATATATACATTAGGAAAACATTAGCGTGCAAGCGGTTGTCTCTAATACGTGCATGCGGCTATCTATAAATTTAAAAAACTATAATTCTTACATACCGACTGCTTTGGCCAGAAAGTTCGAGCACCCATCCCTAGTGTAAAGAATAATACTTATTTTTCTTGCATGCGGCTGTGTCTAAATTTAAAAAACTTAAATTGGTAAACGCTCACAGAATGGGTGGCTCAGAGAATGCGTATGGATGACTTAGAGAATGTGTGGCGGTTCAGGTCGTGCAGGTCATGGCATGAGAGGAAACTGTAATTCGTGCATGCAGTTGTCTGTAAAGCACCCATCTCACATGTAAACAATAACACTTCTTTTGTCTGCAGGCGGCTATGTCTAATTAAATTTAGACACAGCGGCATGCAGGCAAAATTTAAATTTGCAAACACTCACAAAATGCATGGCTCAGAGAATGCGTGGTGGTTCAGGTTGTGGCATGAGAGGGCGGTTCAAGGTAGTGGCATTAGAGAGAGGTAATAAGTGGAGGTCGTGGGATCAGAAATGAATGGTGCTCCAATATAAAACGTGTGGAATGATATAAACGTGGCATGCATACATATTAATCCTTCTTAATCATTTGAACACGTCAATTATATTCTTAATCATTTGAACATGTCAATTATATATGCTAACAGTATTTTTTTTAATATGATTAGGTAAATGTAAAAAAGTAAACATGTTAACGGATGCCTTCATAAATGCAAAGAAGTTATGAGCAATAAATCTGGCTCATTAATTTTGGAGGACGACTAAGAATATGCCAACATCTTGAATGCAGAGTCATCAGATTAAGATTTAAGGTTAAATAAGGTTAAAAGAACATTAATTGTGCTCATTGCCAATAGGTGTATGCCTATCAACATAACAAAAAAAAAATCTTGGAGAATTCAGTGAACCAGAAACCCTAAAACTACATGAGAGTTGAGTGAATTTAGAATCCTTTGAAAAAAGGAATCCCATCTTCTTACTTTTCAAAGAATTCATATTCAATCTTCCCAACTCTGCCCTGCCATAAAAATCTCTCACTATGTTTTGGTGAAATTCGTATTGGTTTTCTCTCGCTAGGTTTGGGTGAATGTATCAATTCTCTCAACTTAGTTTCTTAACTTAGATAAGTAGATTATTATAATTCCATGGAATAAATTTATAAAGGGATGTCTCTTTAGAATTGCGATTAAGCTTTATAAATTTCAAGAATGGTGATTAAGCTTTATAAATTTCAAGAATTGTGATTAAGCTCAGATATGAAACTCATCTTTAGGATTGAAGATTCAACATTGAGATTTATAGAATTTGACCACAAATTTGAATTTTATAAATTGAGTTTTGAATCTCGAGTTTTGAATCTAGTCAAACCACTTGAATCTCGTTTTGAATTTCAAAATGATCGAAAGAAGCCATAGACCATTTTTCATTAGCGCGGGGCCTTTTTTCAACTTGTCCACTTCGTTTAATGGTGTTCACATTCTCTATGCAAGTCTAATTTTAAACTATTGTGCAGGTCTAATTTTAAACTATTGTGCAGGTCTAATTTTATGAGTACATACATGTTCCCGAAAAGGCCGTGGAGTTTGATAATCAAATGCTCCTCTTTAAGACTAATGTCTCTGAGTTTGAGATCAGGGCCATCCCCATCCCCAGTGTAAAAAATAATACTTCTTTTGCCTGCATGCGGCTGTGTCTAAATTTTAAAAACTTAAACTCGCAAACGCTCACAGAATGGGTGGCTCAGAGAATGTGTATGGGTGGCTCAGAGAATGCCTGGCGGTTCAGGTCGTGCAAGTCGTGGCATGAGAGGAAACTGTAATTCGTGCAAGCAGTTGTTTGTAAAGCACCCATCCCCCGTGTAAACAATAACACTTCTTTTGCCTCTAGGCGGTTGTGTCTAATTAAATTTAGATACAGCCGCATGCAGGAAAAACTTAAATTCGCAAACGCTCATAGAATGTGTGGCTCAGAGAATGTGTGGCGATTCAGATCGTGGCATAAGAAGGTTGTTCAAGGTCGTGGCATTAGAGGGAAGTAATGAATAGAGGTCGTGGGATCAGAAACAAATGGTGCTCCAACATAAAACGTGTGGAATGATATAAAGTGACATGCATACATATTAATCTTTCTTAATCATTTGAAGGTGTCAATTATATTCTTAATCATTTGAACTTGTCAATTATATATGCTAAGAGTAATTCTTTTAATATGAGTAGGTAAATGTAAAAAAGTAAACATGTTAACGGATGTCTTCATAAATGCAATGAAGTTATGAGCAATAAATCTGGCTCATTGATTTTGGAGGACGAATAAAAATATGTCAGCATCTTGAATGCGTAGCCATCAAATTAGGATTTAAGGTTAAAAGATCATTATCGGTGTAAAAATATTATTAATTATTTTATTAATGATAATGATATTTCCTAGGTACCCAGGCATGTACAAAAAGTAATTTTTGTTAGAATAAAGCTTACTTTAGTAAGAGATAACTATGACTGTTGTAACTGTGAGTTTCAACCATGACTGTTGTAACTGTGAGTTTCTAGGTTTACTATTTTTAGCTAATCAGATCCACTTGAGTCAGTGATCTGCATGCTATATATGTAACCTCCATTTGTTTGTTAAGTAATGAAAATTGTTTTGTGTTCTGTGAATTAATTCTTCCAATCTTAATTTGGTATCAGAGCGAGAAGGAAAGAGGCGGATCGTTGTGATCTGTGGTCTGCGAGATTGTTTTGAAGAGGACCCAACTGCTGAGTTTTGTGTGGAGCGTCTCTGTCCTTGCGCGATCTGCTGAAGAGACTGTTGTTCACTTCCAACATATGCATGAACGTTGAAGTGCAAATCGTGAGTTGTTTTCTAAATCGCGAGTTGAAGAAAATGTGTGGGTTCTTTATGTTGATGAGCAGGCTGTGAGAACGGGTGGAGGACCATTGCAGGCCATGTGCGAGTGAGGGAGATCTGGTGCTATTGCGTGGACTCGTGAGATTTGCATGATTTAATGCATGAATTTAATTCGGAGTGAGATTTGCATGATTTAATGCATGAATTTAATTCGGAGTTGGTGCGTGGTGCAAATAGTAAGTTTTCTTATGGAGTGATATGGTGCAAATCTTAAGTTTTTTCTTATGGAGTGATATGGTGCAAATCTTAAGTTTTTTTTATGGAGTGATTTGGTGCATGTAAAACATAAGTTTTGTTTTATGTTGGAGCGTTGAAAGAGGAAGCGTGAGTTTTATGAGTCATTCAAGATTTGTATGTATGCATATGTAAAGCATTGAATAAGATATGCATACACATGCATTTACTTTATCCACATGCATTCGCTTTAATATTCAAAATATCCCCCTTTTTTATTTAAAAAAAAACTATTTTTATTTTTTGAAATTTTTAATAACCTAGTTGATTTATAATAACTACTACAAAAATTATGACAATACTTAAAGATAAGCCCTACCATCAAGATCAATGACCAAAATTCACTGAGAAAAACATCTTTAGTCGATTCATCTAAATGTAGTTTTTTGAACGTCTGTTCTAAACATAAGTGCAGGTTCAGTAGTCCACCATGCGTTCAATTTTCAAGACCAAAACAGGTTAAATAGGCCGATGCATCATCAGGCTCATCCTCCTTATTATATCAAAAACGGGACACGACCAGAAGTAATGGAGACCACCTACGAAACAAACAACCTTGAGGTAAGATGTATACATGATATCGATATTAATAACGAGGCGGGCATCCATGGGAAAACAATCACAACAATAGAAACCCTTCTTTAAAAGAGGTGCCGAAGTAGTTATAATATATCTAGCTTTAAAATTGTATATATGTATTTTCAATTTTATTTCTCATTTTCTAATGAAATATTTATGGATATTAAAGTTTAATTATTGTATTAAATGTATTCATATAATTATTAGCACACACATTGATTATGTATCATAGATTTTACCTCGATGACTTACCATGACTTATATTTACCTTCGAGCATAGAAGCAAAATTCTAAAGAATTACAAGTAATCACTTACCCCCTTAAGGTCTGATAGACGAATTAGATCTTAATGGACGTTAATCATCATCATCATCACCATAAATACGAGAATGATTTACATGACAATATTTGCAATATTTTCTAAATTCAAATTCAAATTTAAAATTTTTGGAGATTTTAATGTCTTAAGAATTTTCTATAAAATGATCTAAAGTTTTTAAGATATAAGTACCTTCTCCAAAATTCTTTTTCAAATACACAACTTTGTTGGATAGCTTTTTAACTAAAAAAACACACTTTCTATGTCTATGGATTCTTTATCTTGTGTGTCAACAATTAGTTAAATAAGTTGTTTGGGTAAAGAAGGAAACTTCTTTGAATCCAAATTGTGTTTTTTTATCTCTAGGTTCCCTTCCAAACTCATCATTTTTTTTTCAAATTCCTGGCCTCGTTAAAATTTTCAACTAAATTGTTCCTATAGCTCTCTTGATAAGCATAGCTCTAATGGATCCAACCTTGTAATATTTAATAGATTGGATACAATGTTTTTGATAAAATTTAATAATAAAAATGTTTTGGATAAAATTTAATAGTAAAAATGGTACATGTAATATAAGATAATTGATTAATTTTTTTTACATTATAGAAATTATATAAAATTCTTAAAAGTTTGAATATTTACAAAAGTATACCTAAATATTTTATAGTTGACATATTAAGGATTAGTAAAAATTTTAAAGATTTTTACATTTTAAAATAAGTTTCCATCCTTAAAATTATGTCTATTTATTAGATAAAAGAAATGTTTTAACCAACCTATTATTGTTAAAATGCAAACTTTAATGAACAATTAAGAACATACATTTTCTGTTTAGATACCATAAATTCAAATCTAAACTAGATAGCTTATACAACTTTATCAATTAAGAATTTAAATTATACATATAGTTAAGAAATTTAAATTTTTTATTTAGAAATATGTAAAATGTTAAATTTTCATAACACATTTATTAAAAAAATCCAGACATGCTCACCTACTTTCCATATAAACCATGTTACCATATTGGGGTAGATGTGATAAATTATCGAAAAAAATAAAACTAATCTTCCAATAATTAATATAAATTTAAATTTGTTCAAATAATAGAAATTAATTTACTCAATTTCAAATTTTATTTCTGTCCTCAATATGGCAGTTTTACTCGAGCTTCAATTGTATATTTGGTTCAAAGGCTGTAGGATTATAATAACCTGCCACACAGCTTCCTATGCAAGGATGACTTGTGGGACAGCTGGGAAGCCTATACCATTTGTTATCGATTAAATTGTAGGCAACCCCCTCTGCCACTCTTGATGGTGGAGTCCTCA
>JZKD02S1824751.1:87969-100803 GCA_000966675.3 Picea glauca | reverse complement strand
AAATGTATGTTCTTAATTGTTCATTAAAGTTTGCATTTTAACAATAATAGGTTGTTTAAAACATTTCTTTTATCCAATAAATAGACCTAATTTTAAGGATAGAAACTTATTTTAAAATGTAAAAATCTTTGGAAATTTTACTAATTCTTAATATGTCAACTATAAAAGATAAAGAATCCATAGACATAGAAAGTGTGTTTTTTTAGTTAAAAAGCTATCCAACAAAGTTGTGTATTTGAAAAAGAATTTTGGAGAAGGTACTTATATCTTAAAAACTTTAGACCATTTATAGAAAATTCTTAAGACATTAAAATCTCCAAAATCTTCAAATTTTAACTTGAATTTAGAAAATATTGCAAATATTGTCATATAAACCACTCTCGTATTTATGATGATGATGATGATGATTAACGTCCATTAATATCTAATTGGTCTATAGACCTTAAGAGGGTAAGTGATATTACTTGTAATTCTTTAGAATTTTGTTTCTATGCTCGAAGGTAAATATAAATCATGATAAATCATGAGGTAAAATCTATGATACATAATCAATGGGATATGTGTATGGGAAACAATGAAAGTGCATATTTTACTATATACATAGTTAAATTGAGTTTTATATAATATATAGAATTAATATGATATATAGTAATAATAATAATATTGAAATGAAAAACGGTGTCTCCAATTAAATTGAGTTTTATATAATATATATAAAAAAGGTTTCTAATCAATATTAATGTGATATATAATAATAATAATAATAAAATGATAATAGAATATTGAAATGAAAAAGGGTGTATCTAATCAAATTGAATTTTATATAATATATATAGAAAAAGCTACGTTGTACTAGTTTTTTAAACCTAGGAGCATAGGGAACGTGGATACTTGTGTCTAGGACGAGTAGAAGTTTCCCTCAAATTTACAGGAAACTTGAATATTGAAGTGGCAATAATATATATTAAAAAATATAAAAAATATTTTAGATTACAATGATACTTTAGATTACAATGTATAGAGATATTGATACATTTTAAATCTTATTTCAATAAAATTGAAGTTGAATCGAAAACAAATTTTCTCCTATTTCAACAATTACAATATTAAAATTACTAATTTAATTTGTGCTAATAATTATATGAATACATTTAATACAATAATGAAACTTTAATATCCATAAATATTTTATTAGAAAATGAGAAACAAAATTGAAAATACATATATACAATTTTAAAGCTAGATATATTGTGATTGTTTGCCATGGATGCCATTTAGCATGGATATGCCAGCCTCGTTGTTAATATCGATATCATGTATACATCTTACCTCAAGTTTGTTTGTTTCGTAGGTGGTCTCCATTACTTCTTGTCGTGTCCCGTTTTTGATATAATAAGGAGGATGAGCCTGATGATGCATCGGCCTATTTAACCTGTTTTGGTCTTGAAAATTGAACGTATGGTGGACTACTGAACCTGCACTTATGTTTAGAACAGACGTTCAATAAACTACATTTAGATGAATCGACTGAACATGTTATTAAAAATTTCAAAAAATAAAAATTACATTTTGTACATGCACTGGTACCTAGGAAATATCATCATCATTAATAAAATAATTAATAATATTTTTACATCGATAATGATCTTTTAACCTTAAATCCTAATTTTGACATATTTTTATTCGTCCTCCAAAATCAATGAGCCACATTTATTGCTCATAACTTCCTTGCATTTATGAAGACATCCGTTAACATGTTTACTTTTTTACATTTACCTACTCATATTAAAATAATTACTCTTAGCATATGTTATTGACAAGTTCAAATGATTAAGAATATAATTGACACCTTCAAATGATTAAGAAGGATTAATATGTATGCATGCCATGTTTATATCATTCCACACGTTTTATGTTGGAGCCCCATTTTTTTCTGATCCCACTCTACGCATTACTTCCCTCTCATGTCGCGACCTTGAACCACGTTCTTATGCCACAACCTGAACCACCACACATTCTCTGAGCCACGCATTCTGTGAGCGTTTGCGAATTTAAGTTTTTCCTGCATCCCGCTGTATCCAAATTTAATTAGACACAACCGCCTAGAGGCAAAAGAAGTGTTATTGTTTACACGGGGGATGGGTGCTTTACAAACTTGCATGAATTTCCTCTCATGCCACGACTTGCATGACCTAAACCGCCAGGCATTCTCTAAGCCACCCATACGCATTCTCTGAGCCACCCATTCTGTGAGCATTTGCGAGTTTAAGTTTTTAAAATTTAGACACAGCGGCATGCAGACAAAAGAAGTATTATTCTTTACACTGGGGATGGGTGCTCGAACTTTCTGGTCAAAGCAGTCGTTATGTAAAAATTATAGTTTTTTAAATTTATAAACAGTTGCATGCACACATTAGAGACAACCTCTTGCACGCTAATGTTTTCCTAATATATATATTGTGCAGGTCTCTTAAGTATCTCGGCCCTGATCTCAAACGCAGATACATCACTCTTGAAGAGGAACATTTGATTATCAAACTCCACGGCCTTTTCGGGAACAGGTATGTACTCATAAAATTAGACCTGCACAATAGTTTAAAATTAGACCTGCACAATAGTTTAAAATTAGACTTGCATATAAAATGTGAAAACCATTAAACTGAGTGGAAAAGTTGAAAAAAGGCCCCGCGCTAATGAAAAACGGTCTATGGCTTCTTTAGATCATTTTAAAATTCAAAACGAGATTCAACTGGTTTGACCAGATTCAAAACTCAAATTCAAAACTCAATTTATAAAATTCAAATTTGTGGTCAAATTCTATAAAACTCAATGTTGAATCTTCACTCCTAAAGATGAGTTTCATATCTGAGCTTAATGCAATTCTTGAAATTTATAAAGCTTAATCACGATTCTTGAAATTTATAAAGCTTAATCGCAATTCTAAAGAGACATCTCTTTATAAATTTATTCCATGGAAAGACTTGAACAATTATAATAATATACTTATCTAAGTTAAGAAAATAAGTTGAGAGAATTGATTCATTCACCCAAACCTCGTCAGAGCAAACCAATACGAATTTCACCGAAACTTAGTGAGAGATTTTTATGGCAGGGCAGAGTTGGGAAGATTGAATACGAATTCTTTGAAGAGTAAGAAGTTGGGATTCCTTTTTTCAAAGGATCCTAAACTCACTCAACTCTCATGTAGTTTTAGGGTTTCCGGTTCACTGAATTCTCTAAGATTTTTTTGTTGTTAAGCGGATAGGCATACACTTATTGGCAATGAGCAAAATTAATGTTCTTTTAATCTTATTTAACCTTAAACCCTAATCTGATGGCTCTGCATTCAGGATGCTAGCATATGCTTAGTCGTCCTCCAAAATCAATGAGCCAGATTTATTGCTCATAACTTCCTTGCATTTATGAAGGCATTCGTTAACATGTTTACTTTTTTACATTTACCTAATCATATTAAAAAAAACACTGTTAGCATATATAATTGACATGTTCAAATGATTGAGAATATAATTGACGTGTTCAAATGATTAAGAATGATTAATATATATGCATGCCACGTTTATATCATTCCACACGTTTTATATTGGAGCACCATTCATTTCTGATCCCACGACCTCCACTCATTACCTCTCTCTAATGCCACAACCTTGAACTGCCCTCTCATGCCACCACCTGAACCACCACGTATTCTCTGAGCCATGCATTCTGTGAGCGTTTGCAAATTTAAGTTTTGCCTGCATGCGACTGTGTCTAAATTTAATTAGACACAACCCCCTGCATGCAAAAGAAGTGTTATTGTTTACACGGGAGATGGGTGCTTTACAGACAACTGCATGCACGAATTACAGTTTCCTCCTGCACGACCTGAACCGCCACACATTCTCTAAGTCACCCATAAGCATTTTCTGAGCCACCCATTCTGTGAGCGTTTACCAATTTAAGTTTTTCAAATTTAGACACAGCCGCATGCAAGAAAAATAAGTATTATTCTTTACACTGGGGATGGGTGCTCGAACTTTCTGGCCAAAGCAGTTGGTATGTAAGAATTACAGTTCTTTAAATTTATAGACAACTGCATGCACGTATTAGAGACAACCGCTTGCACGCTAATGTTTTCCTAATGTATACACTGTGTAGGACTCTTAAGTATCTCAGACCTGATCTCAAACGCGACAAAATCGGTCTTGAAGAGGAGAATTTGATTATCAAACTCCACGGCCTTTTCGGGAACAAGTATGTACTCATAAAATTAGAACAAATTAGACCTGCACAATAGTTTAAAATTAGACTTGCATAGAAACTGCGAACGCCATTAAATGAATTGGACAAGTTGAAAAAAGGCCCCGCGCCAATGAAAAATGGTCTATGGCTTCTTTCGAGCATTTTAAAATTCAAAACGAGATTCAAGTGGTTTGACCAGATTCAAAACTCAATTTATAAAATTCAAATTCGTGGTCAAATTCTATAAAACTCAATGTTGAATCTTCAATCCTAAATCTCGAGTTTCATATCTTAGTTTAATCGCGATTCTTGAAATTTATAAAGCTTAATCACAATTCTTGAAATTTATAAAGCTTAATAGCGATTCTGAAGAGACATCCCTTTATAAATTTATTCCATGGAAGGACTTGAACAATTATAATAATCTACTTATCTAAGTTAAGAGAATTTATTCATTCACCCAAACCTTGTGAGAGCAAATCAATAGGAATTTCACCGAAACCTAGTGAGAGATTTTTATGGCAGGGCAGAGTTGGGAAGATTGAGTTGGGAAGATTGAATATGAATTCTTTGAAGAGTAAGAAGATGGGATTCCTTTTTTCAAAGGATCCTAAACTCACTCAACATTCCTGTAGTTTTAGGGTTTCTGGTCCACTGAATTCTCCAAGATTTTTTTCTTGTTACTTCCATAGGGTACACCTATTGGCAATGGGCGGATCGGCGTATATCAACCACTTTTATAAATGTTAAATTACTTCATTTATAAAATTAATTAATAAAGTGGTTACTTAATAAAGTATAAAAGTGGTTGTTACTTTTGCTAATGTCTACGATTTAATGCTTAATTAATTAACAAATGGTTGAATTAATGATATACGCCGATCAACTAGCAACAACCACATATGTCGATCAACTAGGTGTACGCCTATCGGTGTCATTAATTAATTCTGCCCATTGCCAATATTGATATACATTAATGTATACGCCGATCGACCCATTGCCATAATTAATAAAGTGGTTGTTACTTTTGCTATAATGTTAAAAGTAATTATAGCACCATTAAAAATTACTGTTAGCATATATAATTGACACGTTAGCATATATAATTGACACGTTAGCATATATAATTGACACGTTAATTAGCATATATAATTGACACGTTAGCATATATAATTGACACGTTAGCATATATAATTGACACGTTAATTAATTAACAAATGGTTGAATTAATGATATACGCCGATCAACTAGCAACAACCACATATGTCGATCAACTAGGTGTACGCCTATCGGTGTCATTAATTAATTCTGCCCATTGCCAATATTGATATACATTAATGTATACGCCGATCGACCCATTGCCATAATTAATAAAGTGGTTGTTACTTTTGCTATAATGTTAAAAGTAATTATAGCACCATTAAAAATTACTGTTAGCATATATAATTGACACGTTCAAGTGATTAAGAAGGATTAATATGTATGCATGCTACGTTTATATCATTCCACACGTTTTATGTTGGATCACCATTCGTTTCTGATTCCACGACCTCCACGCATTACCTTCCTTTGATGCCACTACCTTGAACCTCCCTCTCATGCCACGACCTGAACCCCCACACATTCTTTGAGCCACGCATTCTGTGAGCGTTTGTGAATTTAAGTTTTTCCTGCATGCGGCTGTGTCTAAATTTAATTGGACACAGCCCCCTGCATGAAAAATAAGTGTTATTGTTTAAATGGGGGATGGGCACTTTACATACAACCACATGCACGAATTACAGTTTCCTCTCATGCCACGACCTGCACGACCTAACCACCACGCATTCTCTAAGTCAACCACATGCATTCTCTGAGCCACCCATTTTGTGAGCGTTTTCCAATTTAAGTTTTTTAAATTTAGACAAAGCACAATAATTACAGTTTAGCCAAAACAGTGGGTATGTAAGAATTACAGTTTTCTCTTGCACGATAATGTTTTCCTAATGTATATATTGTGAAGGTCTCTTAAGTATCTCGACCCTGATCTCAAACGCGGCAATGTCAGTCTTGAAGAGGAGCATTTGATTATCCAACTCCATGACCTTTTCGGGAATAAGTATGTACTCATAAAATTAGACTTGCAGAATAGTTTAAAATTAGACCTGCACAATAGTTTAAAATTAGACTTGCATAGAAACTGCCAACGCCATTAAACGGAGTGGACAAGTTGAAAAAAGGCCCCGCGCCAATGAAAATGGTCTATGGCTTCTTTCGAGCATTTTAAAATTCAAAACGAGCTTCAAGTGGTTTGACCAGATTCAAAACTCAATTTATAAAATTCAAATTCGTGGTCAAATTCTATAAAACTCAATGTTGAATCTTCAATCGTAAAGCTCGAGTTTCATATTTCATCTTAATCGCGATTCTTGAAATTTATAAAGCTTAATCGTGATTCTGAAGAGACATCCCTTTATAAATTTATTCCATGGAAATACTTGAACAATTATAATAATCTACTTATCTAAGTTAAAAAACTAAGTTGAGAGAATTGATTCATTCACCCAAACCTCGTGAGAGCAAACCAATGCGAATTTCACCGAAACCTAGTGAGAGATTTTTATGGCAGGGCAGAGTTGGGAAGATTGAATACGAATTCTTTGAAGAGTAAGAAGATGGGATTCCTTTTTTCAAAGGATCCTAAACTCACTCAACTCTCCTGTAGTTTTAGGGTTTCTGGTCCACTGAATTCTCCAATATTTTTATCTTGGAAATATTAAGAGGATATTTTTGTTGACGTTATCCTTACTGCCTATAGAGAAAAAAATTGAAGCCCTTTCCATTCTGGCTAAAAATTAAATTTTGATTCAAGCTCGTTGCAGTAAAATCTCGAAACGTTGATGAGCCAGTAGATGAAAAGTTCTCAAACAACGTTGTGGAACTTTTGAACCACATTGACTAAAGTTCAAAAAAAAAGATCTACTAAATTATGCGGAAAGGATTACATTGATACCGATATTAAGTTGGACGATTTTTCTATATTGAGACGTCGGATCTATGGCATTCCTACTCTACCAAATCAGATATGAAGACTCAGTCTGTTTAGTGTGTTTGACCGTGTAAAAGAAGAAAGGAAAAATCAAAGTAGAGATAATCAAATATGAAGACTCAAGTCTGTTTTGTGTCTTTGACCGTTTAAAAGAAGAAAGAAAGAACCAATGTATAGAGAATAAAATATGAAGACTCACTCTGTTTTGTCAATTTTAGTCTAAACTATTTTGTCTAGTTAAAATGATGATGATGAATTTGGGGAGCGCTTGGTTGCGCAAAGAATCTTAAAATCCAGGATGAGATTAAGAAGCATGCCAGTTATGTATTAATAGATAATTTCTCAACACCAACAAAATTGAAATTAAATTACCTAATATGCCTCACACATAAATGTATACGATGCAATTTTTCTTTTAAGCATAATTTTATGTAAATTTCTATCTCGAGAATGTATTAAAACTATTTATTTTACGGTCGCCATTGAAATTTTAAACCCATGAAGCTCAATTCAATAGTTGACCACTTTTATAAAAGAACGCTCAAGGGCATGTAATATAAAACATTACTTACAATGTAAATAATATTAGGGTTTGTAAATATGTAGTAATACCGGTATTACTGTTTATACACGGTTGAAGATGAAAATGTAACTCTCCTTTCCTGTCCTGCCAAGTTAGGGTTTTCCATTATCATGACCGAGATCTGTTCTTGTATAGTTTGTTTCACACTTGCTTCTGCATTTAGTTGGAATCGAGGGAAACCCTCTTATAAATTTTAAATAGCATATTTACTTTCCTACAATATTTTTCATTTCTACAGGATTTTGATGTCGTATCCCCAAAGAGATTTCAGTGATAGTAAATATGTTTACTTTAATATTGTTTCTACAGGATTTTGATGTCGTATCCCCAAAGAGATTTTAGTGAAATTTATAAAGCTTGAGTTTCATGGGTTTAAATTTTAATTATAAAACTCGAGTTGAATCGTTATTCCATTTATAAAATTATTATAAGTTCAAAATAATCGTTTCTCAGCTTAAACCCATGAAACTCGAGCAAGAATCTGATTGAAACCCATGAATATTAAATTATAATAATCGTGAATTTGACCAGCAATAATCGTTTCCAGTGAAACGATTAAGATTATAAGCTCGAGTTTCATGGGTTTAAATTTTAATTGATATTTAGAATCTTGAATCCTAAAGCTCGAGTTTCATATCTCAAAACTCGTAACCTTTAGAGATTCAAAACCCTCGTAACTGGTAACCAGGTTAAAATTATTTAATTTATCCATAAGAAATATTGAATCCTAAAGCTCGAGTTTCATATCTCAAAACTCGTAACCTTTAGAGATTCAAAACCCTCGTAACCAGGTTAAAATTATTTAATTTATCCATAAGAAACATGTACCAGGTTAAAATTATTTAATTTATCCATAAGAAACATTGTTGGGTAAACTCATTATATTTAGATCCAGCTGGGAAGGACTTGAACAATTATAATAATCTATTTATCTAAGTTAAGAAACTAAATTGATCACTTTTATAAAAGTACGCTAAAGGGCATGTAATATTAAACATTACATACAATGTAAATAATATTAGGGTTTGTAAATATGCAGTAATACGGGTATTACTGTTTATACACGGTTGAAGATGAAAATGTAATGCTCCTTTCCTAGCCTCCCAAGTTAGGGTTTTCCATTATCATGACTGAGATTTGTTCTTGTATAGTTTGTTTTACACTTGCTTCTGCATTTAGTTGGAATCGAGGAAAACCATTTGTTCTGATGTGAATGAAAATGAATTACAATCTTTATAAATTTTAAATAGCACATTTACTTTCCTACAATTATTTTTCATTTCTACAGGATTTTGATGTCGTATCTCCAAAGATATTTCAATGATAGTAAATATGTTTGCTTTAATATTGTTTCTACAGGATTTTGATGTCGTATCCCCAAAGAGATTTAAGTGATAGTAAATATTGAAAATATAATAAATATTCTAAAATCTAAATATTATAAAGTCCCCAAAGAGATTTAAGTGATAGTAAATATTGAAAATATAATAAATATTCTAAAATGTAAATATTATAAAGGCTTAAGTAATATAAAATGTAAAGGCTTAAATAATATAAAATGTAATACTTAATATTTATTGCCAAGTCTGAATAAACGTTACATTTTGTACACTAAAGCAAAGTCTGAATAAGCGTTACATTTCACCCAGGTTTACATTAGTTTATTTAAATTAACCCTCTAAAAATCCACATATGACTTGCACGATGAAGTTTCATCAAATGGAATTGTGACTTGAATATAAGAATTGTGAGAAAATAAAGACTAAGAACAATTGAGACGAATAAACATGCATCCATCGTTCAGGATTGCAAAGCATGTTGATATCTTAGTAACAAATATATAAATCCAAATAATAGATGATGAAAGTTTTTTTTCCTTATCAATTTCAATATTTTTATGTTTAGTTTAATTTAATTTAATTGTAATTTTTTACCTTTCTTCATACTTAATGAATTGGTAGAAAATTAAAAATTAATGAATTGGAAAAAAATATTACTTGGATTATTATTCTATATATGTTCATTGTAAAGATGCTCAATATAACACCGCCTAAAAATAACTTTTTATCTCTCATTTTGGATTATATTTTTTGGGTGTTAAGCCTTCATTTTCATTGCATTTATTAGAATGGTTATTTGATTTATTAAATTTATATTCACTTGATACCTAGAAGTTGTATTCACAAGTGGTTGATTTATATTCACTTGATGCCTAGAATTTATATTCAAATATAATCTCTCATGCCTAGAAGTGGTTGATTTATTTTACAAGTTTTTTGTTTTAGATTTCATTCTATAAAAGTTATAATCACTTCTCCTATTTTTTCAGTGCTAGGAAACTTCTTGACATCGTTATGGATCCAACCATATGGAGTTGTTTTCCATTCCATATTTTGGAGCTGATATTTTATTGGCTCCTTTTTTCAGTGTTGACAAGATTTTGAACTGTAAACACTGGAATGTTATTCTACAAACCCCTTCATTCCTGGCACATTGTCATCGACTTTCTGCAATGAATTTGGTTTTATAATTCCTTTGCTCTATGGTGAGGAATGTTACTTTGTTGGAGGATACCTTCATCAAAATGGTCGCGTTTGTCGTTTTCATGTGCCATTTATAGATTCCAGCTATACAATTGAATGCACTGTTCGATCCATGATTTTGTTATATTTACCAACAAGATGCTCCCTTGCAAAGAATTATTTTGTGATGAATCCATGTACAAAGTCATTCAAAAACATAGGTTCTATATGGGTTGGAGACTTGGGTTTTAACACTCTTTGAAAATGTCAGTGCTAGAAAATATGAGTGGGTTATTTTGAAACATATTTTGAACAACATGCAATAAAAGTATTTCATTTTCAGTAGCCTTGACAGGGTGTGGAGGAGTATAAACATTCCTTATGGTGGCACTACACCTTCAAAAGAGGCAGTGGTCTATAAAAGTAAAAGATATTGGCTATATTTGGACAAAGATTATGAAGAGTACCCTTACTATGGGTACAAAATATATTGGATGGATGTTTTAAATAATTAGTGGGGTTTTTATTTTGTTCCAATCCCAGACATATGATGTATGCCATTGGAATTATACAATAACCAACTTATATGCCTCATCAATGATGGTTCCACCTATGTTTGGTCTATTGAAGAAGTGGATAATTTTGTATTTGGTGAACCATTTATTGAACGAAGTTTGGAGTGTTTTGAGGACGACTGGGGATTCAAATGGAATTTGTTGCAACACCTTTCAACAGACATAAATATAAAATGTATTGGATATCTTCCATTTTGAACAGTGGACGGGATAGTGCTCATGTGCAAGAACAATGAAGTTCCACTCATGTTCTATGATTTGATGATCGGCTCTTGTGTCCCAACAAATATCACAAATGTATCCATGTTACAAAACTCTGAGTTGAGATTTCCATTTCAAGACCAGTTCAATGACCTGATTGAAAATGAAAATGTTTTCCCACTACTTCCAAACATGGATTATGTTGATGACATTCCACCATTGGGAATAGATTTGTTGGCTTAGTCTACTTTTCCTTAAAATAAAGAATTCATAATATTATCAAACATGTTGTACTTGTCTTATGGATTGATATTCAATTGTGATAATTTTCAGTTTCATATCAATGTCATATGGATTGATATAAAGATTGTTTAGTGAAGGCACAATATATGTTTACTAAAAATTGTTTACTAAAGATATAAATGTTTAATGAAGGCACAATAGCTTCT
This sequence comes from Picea glauca, assembly GCA_000966675.3. Taxonomy (NCBI): domain Eukaryota; kingdom Viridiplantae; phylum Streptophyta; class Pinopsida; order Pinales; family Pinaceae; genus Picea; species Picea glauca. The sequence goes on along the minus strand of JZKD02S1824751.1, from coordinate 89,206 downwards.
ATCATGCGAACAACAATACATGTTGATGTTTCTTTCCCACAATATTTTCATACTCTAGATATTTCTTATGTTCCACAATCGCATAACAATGTTGTCTTCATTGCGAAAACTTCTCATATTCCAAAATATGATCATGTTCAAAACCTTGATTCAAATGACAAACCTCAGTCTTCTACAAATGGAACTCCTAGATTGCAGCATGAAGGAAGGCTGGAAAACCTTCATGGTAGAGTTCTCGAAGACATTCAAAAAATAGGGCCATCTGAATTTGTGGGTGACAGTTATTTTCTTGCCAATTTGGTTGATAATTCGCAACCTTTACCGCTTGTTGTTGGATCTGTGTCTCCTCTCCCAAATTTCCAAGCTAATATCCATCCACAAACAGAATCAATTAGAACTATTTCACTTGGAACAACTAAGGTATTTGAGTGCCATAATTATTTGTCAAATTTATTCAATAACATTTCGATATATAGATTACTAAAATTAGTAAATTAACATTTTATTTTCTCCTTATTTGCAACACACTAACCATTCCAATAGAGGTATAGAAATCAATGACCAATATATTCCAGCAACACATGTTCAAACTCAAAGGGATCCTTCTCATAACCTTGGTCGACGTCAATCACGACCATCTTATTTGCAATATAATGTAATTGTTTGTCATCTACATTCCAAGGATTTTATTTTTCCTTCTCTTGTAAGTTAGTGAGTTGAAATTTAACATTTTTATATCTTTTTTTACTAGGACACCATTCAATGCAATCAAAATAGAGATATGCACTCCATAAATTCAAGGGAAAGAAATGTTGGAAGCAATGCAACAATTCCTCTTGGACAAAATTTGGGTAGGTCCTTTGACATTGGTCCTGAACATGCTCTGCTATCTAGATTTCATATCCATCAAGTGAATCAACCTTCTTTCCATCAATTTCATGCCAACATGATCGAAGTTCATAAAAAAATTCGAGCTAAGATTGATAGCCTCTCCATTGTACAAATGTGCCATGTTTGTCGTGAATCTTATCCTGGAATCCAAGTTTTGAGAGGGTCTAAAGGTCCTATGTGCAAAAGGTGAAAATATGAGTAAGGTTCCTGTTGGATTACTGAGAGGGGGGTTGAATCAGTAATAGCGTAATTATAATCCTTTTTCTTCAAATGTTATATCAATGTAGAATTATTATCCAATAATGAGCAGTAATAAATAAACAATCACACACATACACAATACACC
>JZKD02S1824751.1:15235-26175 GCA_000966675.3 Picea glauca | reverse complement strand
AACCAATTAGTATACTAAGTAATGTTGAGAAAAATAACAACTTCATGAAGAACATGGATGTCTTTTAAAAAGAATTAAGTTAATTATAATAAATAGAAACATGTGTTTAGAGATGGTGTTTTAGGAGCTTTATGTAAGGTCCTTACTTATGGTTTGTAGTGGGCACATTGTTTAGGTGCGTATAAAGGGTTGAGTTAAAAGGTTGTGATTCCAATTGTTGTTTTTTTTCCTCAATGGACAGAGTGGTGAACCATTCCATGTTTCCTTTATACAAGTTGAGACACCTTGGGGGCATGAGCCCAACATCATCAAAATAGTGAACCAACTTCAAATACAATCATTTTAATTGCAATATCTTTATAATCACAATTAACAACATTAAGATAAAACCACCCTCGAAGTTAAAATACAATCATTTTAATTATAATATCTGTATAATCTCAATTAACAACATAGTATAAAACCTCCCTCAAATTACTTAGGCATTCCCATTTACCAGCTTAGGGGTATGCTAATTATTATATTATATCACATTGATTATATTCTACAATCATTTTAATATTATTATTATATATCACATTGATTATAAACTTTCTATATATTATATAAAATTCTATTATTATTATTATATTATATCACATTGATTATATTCTACTATCATTTTAATATTATTATTATTATATATCACATTGATTATAAACTTTTGTATATATTATATAAAACTCTAAAACTCAATTTGAATCATACACATTTTAATATTATTATTATATAGATTATAAATTTTCTATATATTATATAAAACTCTAAATATAAAACTCTAAAACTCAATTTGATTCATACATATTTTAATATTATTATTATATATCACATTGATTATAAACTTTATATATATTTATACACAATTTTTTATTTCAATATTCTACTATCATTTTAATATTATTATTATTTTTATTATTATATATTATATTAATTATATTTTACTATCATTTTAATATTATTATATTTTTATTATTATATATTATATTAATTATATTTTACTATCATTTTAATATTATTATTATAATTTTGATTAGAAACTTTCTATATATTTATACATAATTTTTCATTTCAATATTCTACTATCATTTTAATATTATTATTATTTTTATTGTTATTATATATTACATTAATTATATTTTATTATCATTTTAATATTATTATTATTATAGTCCTCTAGGTGTAGGACAGTTGGTGATGGAGTGTGTTGTTAAGGTACTTCGTGATGTTAAAGTCACCAGTTCAAAACCTGCGGGGACAAATGGTTTCTTAGCCATAGGTTAGTTCCACATGTCACGGACAAACTAACAAACAAAAAAAATTAACTTTTTTGGATAGCTTCTTAACTGGGTTCTTTATCTTCAGGGATAATTTTAGGGGCTAAATTTAGCTAATATTTTTACAAAAATATAGCAAAACATTTTATAGTTGGCATATGAATGTTTAGTAAGATTCGTCAAGGTTTCTACATTTTAAAATAAATTTACATCCTTAAAATCATCCCTATTTATCTTGTGTGTCAAGAATTAATTAAGCAAGTTGTTTGGGTAAAGATAGAAACTTCTTTGGATCCAAATTGCATCTTTAGTGTCTTTTGTCCCTAGGTTCCCTTCCAAACTCATCATTTCTTTCTTCAAATTCCTCTCCTCCTTAAAATTTTCAGCTAAAGTGTTCCTAAAGCCCTCTCGATAAACATAGCAATGGATCCAACCTTGTACTATTTAATAGGTTGGATACAATGTTTTGGATAAAATTTAATAGTAAAAATGGTACAAGTCATATAATGATTATTTATTTTTTAAAATTATATATCTCTCTATATAATTTTAATGTTAATATTGATATAATATTAATAGATTTCATGAAGAATTTTAACCAAAATTGGTGGCTAGTGACATAAAATGATTAATCTAAGGTCGAGATATCACCAAGTCAGAGTCAAGGATGAGGATGAGGACATCTACAAGACAACCTTTAGGACAAGGTATGGGCATGCTATGAGTTTGTTGTGGTGCCATTCGGGCTTACAAATGCACCAACTACATTCATGTGTTTGATGAATAGTGTGCTCAACAAGTGTTTAGACAAGTTTATCTTAGTGTTTGTGGACAACATTTTGGTGTATTCCAAGAACTGAGAGGAGCATGACTAACATCTCGTAATGGTGTTACAGGTGTTAAAAGAACACCATTTATACGCTAAGTTAAGAAAGTGTGATTTATTTGAAATAGAAATACAGTATTGAGGCCACATAATCTTAGTAGAAGGAATGGCAGTGGACCCTGAAAAGATTAAGAAAAACATGGATTGGTCTACCCCTAGAAATGTGACAAAAGTAAGATTCTTCTTGGGATTGGTTGGATATTACAGAAGGTTCATTAGTTTTCCAAGATTGGTAATCTTATTACTTCATTGCAGAGGAAGGGGAAGAAATTCATATGGTCACCAGGGTGTGAATAGAGCTTCTATTCATTGAAGCATCTATTAATTAATTCCCTTTTTATGAAGATTGTAGACCTAGAAAAAGTCTTCTTGGTTTGCACTGATGCTTGCGAGGAAGGACTCGATGGAGTTATCATGCAAGGTGGACAAGTGATTTTCTACAAATCACGAAAGCTAAATGAGCATGAGAAAAAGTATGTCACACATGACCTGGAGTTGGCAACAATTGTGCATGCACTGGAAATGTGGAGACATTACTTACTTGCGAGAATATTTATCCCAATGACAGACCATTGTGGTTAGAAGTACCTATTCGACTAGCCAAGGTTGAATGCTAAACAAGCTAGGTGGATGGTGTTGATAAACGAGTTTGATTTTGAAATCAAACACATTAAAAGGAAGGAAAACAAAGTGATAGATGCACTCAGCCAAAGCATTCAGACAATACACTTAGTAGTAGCAAGTGTAGGAGAGTCCAACGTCAAGTAGAGGATCAAAACCCTCTTGCAAGAAGATGATTTTTTCACTCAAGTAAAAGAAGGGTTACAACAAGAACCCAGGGAAAAGAAGTATGAAGGATATCTTCTAGGAGTTGATGGTCTATTGCTATACAATAACATATTGTACGTTCCTAATTCAACAGATTTGCGGTGTTTAATTATGGACGATGTAATGTCCCCAAGGCCGAGCCCTGTTGCAAATCATGTCTATGAAGTATAAAGCTTGCATTATGAATTGTAATTATGTTTTATAGGCTGGTGAGCCAAGTCATATAAGCTAGTGGTCTTATGTGTTATTAGGCCAGGGAGCCTAAGTGTTGAAGGCCAGGAGCCTAATTTTTTGTACATGTAATTATGCACAGTATTAATACAAAACATCTCTGCGTGCAGACGGACCATGATGAATGAGTGATGGGGGACTAAGTATCCACAAAGCCTGGGAAAGGGAGAGGGGGCTGAGAGGTTAGCAGAGGGGCTAAGCTGAGGGGGCTTAAACCCTTGAGAATAATATTAAATTATTACTATTCCAAAGCTATGTAAATGTGATGTTTTATCCTAAGTTCTTTTGAAGGGCGAGTGACTTCCAAATGGGAAGGAATGAGCTTCATGGGTGACAAGTGTCAACCCAAGCACATGATGTTATTGGATAAATCCATAAGTGCGGACACAAACCGATCTCCCTAGATCCACCTGGATCTAGAACAAAGCAAGATAGAATAATACTCTTTCCCTAGATTTCGACTATTGAATGAACTAGGAGGCAAGAATCATGAACATACCTTATGATCTCTTCCTATGGTATTTTTTTCTCCTTCTTCGCTCCAATTCTTTCGTACAGTCAAGACCAAAACAATGCAAACCAATCGAAGTGAAGAAAGCACAATCTATTCAACAGTCAATCTATGTATATGATCAAGGAGTTATACAATAAAGTGGAACTAGCTTTATGGGAAAGGGACATATTACTGTATCATATTGATGGAAAGTAAAGATTACAACCTGATCCTTGATGTTGCAAACTTCTTTTTGATGGCCCTTGGCTCTGACACACACACTTGCTCACTTGCATGAAGAAGATCAACCACCTTTGATAAACTTGTTGGAGTTCCCTAGCTGTTGTAGTTTCAGTCCTTCATACAATCCTTCACTATTTCTCCAATAAATCTCTTGCTTGTTTGCTTCTAACCTTTTCCATGAGAATCCACTCAATATATAGGAGAGAATGAATTGGTTACTTGGATAAGAATGATCCCAAAATATCAGGAAATCTAGTAGTTAGATAACCATTCAAATGCCATCTCATCTTTCTAGAAGATTCCCTTCTAGAAGCTTTGAGAATTCATCTTTTTCCCTTCTTTAGAAAGTGTTCTCACCCTAGCAGTTATACACAGTACGAACCTCTTGCACCCTGTCTTAAGGCAACCTACGAGAATAATTCATTCTCGCAGGCAAATGTATTAGCAACATGCGAACCTTCCTCAAAAATCTGATTTCTGGAAAGAGATGAAGGTAACTTTTCTCAAGAAAAAGTTCTAATGAAGAGCCTAAGTACTCCATCATCAATACATCATCATGACGAAAAAAATCATGGGTAACAGAATGCCCCCCAAATTCTAAGATTGGAACTAGTGGCAGTCGATAGACTTTGTAAGTTGCATGTGTGTGTCGAGAACCAGGAGCACATCTAATCGGAAACTTGCGAACAACCAGGCATCTGCATAATATCATATATACCAATTCTGAGGTAGGCATTCCTATACTCAGATCACAGACTAATGCCATTATAGACATGGGTCATGGCCACCAATCATACACTGTGGATCCATGCCGTCAAAATATAGCATAGCCACTGGAATACACTGTGGATCTATGCGAGAAATTTCAAATCAAGACGACATAGCCACGAAACATACACAGTGGATCTATGTGTCGCAAATTATACATACTCCATCGCAACCTGGATCACAAAGATAATATCCAGGGTCTTCAATCTCGTAGTCCCAAAGTACGAATCTAACCATGTGATTGCATGTGTTGAAGTCGAACATGGTAGAAACCACTTGATTACTAGTCAATGATAAAACCGTTAACAAGTGCGAGGGAAATCACCATTGATGTCAATGACTCCCAAGGTACCATAGTACAATCCATTGAGTGTGAATAAATGAGTTGATGTCGAACATTCGATGGAATCTTTTGATCAGGGGCCAATGATGTAAACCCATTGTCGAAAGTGAGGAAACTTGCCATTGAGGCATGCAAGCTCCAATGTACTAAATAATTTCTAAGTCTTGATTCCGGATAATGAGATGAAGTCGACGGAACAAAACTCGTCATAGGAGGGCCTTGATGTATCTCCCATCAATGACATGAAATGAGTAACTGAGTTTGAAGGTGAAACAGAGCATTTTGCAAATTGGACTGGACACAGGGAAGGCTGACACAGAGTGAATGGATAACTGTAGATGGCCGACTCGATATAGGTTTCAGATGGACTTCTCTTGAACATATGAATGACATGACCAATGATTTGGCAACATTGACTCAAAGATGACACAGGGAATGACCTTGTAGCAAATCGAATGAGAGACAAATGGATTTCCGAAACCAGCTTCAAATGATGAATAGGGGGTGTCATGTTCAAGAGCGACACTTACTGCCAATCAATACGAAGATGAAACATATCCATTTCCCAAATTTTCCCCCACCATTTCTGGAAAGTACCTCTTTATTTTTACGCAAGCTTGAAGAGGATCACATATGCTTGTTGATATAATCTCATCCTTCGGATGAGTCCCTTGGAGTATTTTTAACGAACCCTAAGGAGTGGTTCGGTCCCATCACGGGTCTGTAAATGTTTGTTTAACAAGTCCAAAGATAGTAAACTCGAAGGTTTTTCAAGATTATAGAGTTTGGAAAAACACTTAAAAGAGAACTCTCTCAGTTCCTTTTTCGTAACATAGTCTGGACGAGACCGAAAAAGAGAGAAATTATCGCTCATCAGACGCGTACTTCAAATACTTTATCGAGCGTGAAAATAGCAAGGTCGCTCGGCGATCTTTTCATGTTTAGAGAGTCTGAAAAGAGCTTAAAGAGGAATCCAGGGGGGTTCATTTTTCGTATAACCTTGTTGAGCCTAAAAAAGTGATAAAACTATGCTCGATCACATTCTCATATATTTACGAGCGTAAGAACGGACAAAAACGACGCTCAAGGTTTTATGTAAAAACCCTAAAAACAACCATAACGAAGAAAAATATGTCCATATCCTTGTATGTAATCATCAATGTTATCATACCTGCAAGTCATCACACTCATCTTGATATTAGGGATTAGGTTTAAACAATGAATAAGCATAAAAACCCAAAATGACATAGTAAAAAGTAAATCAAATGAGTAAATAATCATTTTTACCATATCATTTCACATTTCCACTATTGAGCTCCAAAGCCCCCTTTTTACCCTCTGAATTTGGCGTCGATTTGTGGGAGCTATAAGAGATCATTCGATGAGTCGTCTGCTGCATTAAGGTAAGCTCTTCATTCTTGACATTTTCATGGTTTAAATTTTTTATTTCATTGGTTAGTTTTTCAGTTTCAAGTGGTTTTTTGAACCCTACATGCACGTAGGCATTCTCGCAGGCGGCCCATACGGGGCCTTCGAGAATGATGCGTTCTTGCAGGTGAGCCTTGAGCCACCTGTGAGGTGTTCGCTGTGTGCAAATGAGGCACCTGCGAGAACCACAGAATCCAATTTTTTTAAAATATTTAGCCAATGAAAAAGATCCAGATCATGAATAAAATCATTAATCCTCCTTTTATGTTCCTTGTGCAGATAAATAGCCATAAACATGGTGCTTGAGTGGCGAGAACGAGAACATGAAGAGGATAATGAAAATGCCGAGAATCATCCTCCTACCATAGCTGCAATGAGAGATTGTTGGATTTTGAAATACTTCCGCATCCCGGGCATGAGGGCCCAAGTTAGACTACTAGAGTACCTGGTCTGTATGTGGGACCCAGATCAGCAGGTTTTCAATGTAGGAACTCATACTTTGTCCATAGACATTGAGGACATATACTTTTTGACTGGATTATCCCGATGGGGGTACTATGTCAGCCTGACTGGTAGTAGAGGTGGTGGGCTGAAGATGAGTGAATGTTGCAATCAATACTGTGTACCTAAGGCTGAGAGGAAAAAGAGAAAAGTGGCTAACTGGGGAGTACAAGACTTGACCCTCCGCACTATCCTTTTTACTATAGCTTGGATGGTCGGGAGTTCTGCCCCTCATATGGCATTACAGAGCTACTACCAGTACGCCATCGAGTGTACTGAGCCTCGTGTATGCAACTGGGCTGATGCTGTGCTTCGCAGTATCAAAAGGCAATTAACCAAATGCAGGCGAGGTGAATTGAAACAATTTGGGTATGGTTCTTTGCTGGTGTCCTTCTTCCTTGAGAGGGTCCCCGTATTTAGACTACAGATTGAGTGGGACTTCTCGGGTCCTAGGGATCCAAGGATGCTGAGATGGCGTCGGCTCATGGCCCGGCACGTGGCAGGACCAATCGTCAAGTATGATGATATTTTCTTTGACTGGCTTCAAAACCAGATGTTGATGGTCGATGACTATGCTTATGCCGGGTTGGATTTTCGAGGAGATCCGGATTTAGCATTGCCTGAGAATGCTCAGTGGGGAGACCTCGGTAAGAAGTACACGCATTTTCTCTTTTTAAATGTTTTTGAATTTTTATCATATTCAAATGTTTTTGTTTTATATATTTATCCAAAGATTAACAAAAAATGTTTGTTGATAACACAGATGTTGTACCGTATAGACCTCCTGACACTTCTCCTATCCAACGACGAGGAGAGGTAGTAGCAGCAGCACCAAAGTATGTCGAAGATTATCAGGTGGTGGAAGAGAATTTAGAGGGCCTGACATCAGACATTCCAGATATGACTCTGGAAGAGATTCCACGAAGCGATCAACGTCACACTGTAGGGGTATCAGCAGCTATGGGTCGACTACTCCGTAGAGTTGCTAGGGTAGTTGTGTGTTACTGTGAACGTCATCCGTGATGTCACTTTATAGAAGCTATGAGCTTCAAATTTTGATATTTTGGTCTTCGGACAAACTTTTGTAAAAAACAAACTCTTTGATCGTTATATATACAGATGGCTTCTACCGGTTTACTTTATATTGTGTGAATTTTAATGTGTTTGATTTATAAATGGTTCAAATGTTTGTCCAATACATAATTAGCTAATGCATCTGTTAATGTATTAAGACATCTAGGAATATGCCGATATTCAATGTGATCAAAATAACCTTCCAAGAGGCGAATTCTCAAATACACCCGTAACAAAATAGGACTTCAAATAGAATAGATATTACTTAGATGTAGTACTACAAGCTGCGAGTCCAGTCGCACAACCAAATGATGAATTCCGAGTGAGATAGCATCAACCAATAATTCAATAATGGCGCTATACTCTGCAATGTTGTTGGTTTCACAGCCGAGACATACACCTCATAAAGATATAAGTTCGTTTGTTGGGGCATAGATTTCCCACGCAGCGGAAGCTAGGTTCCAAGTACTACGGCTAGCACCATCAGTGAAGCCAATATAGGGTAGCGAAGACTTTGACATCTGGCAATCAAACACAACGTCACATAAGGGCAGAGACCAGATAACGTCAAAAGAAAACTAAAGTAACACACACAAAGTATGATACATAAAATACAAGTACTTATGCACAAATGATTTATGCATAGTACTTCTTCAAGTACAACCCATTCCTAGGTTCACTCAAAGGGATACCATCGTAATCGACCAGCTCATATGCTCCTTTTTCCAAAACTCGATGAACAATATAAGGACCTTGCCACATTGGTTCAAATTTCCCATCTCCTAATGTATCTCGATCCTGTTCATAGAGAAGAACAAGATCACCTTCAGAGAAAACGCAAGGCTTGACATGCTTGTCATACTGTGCCTTGACACGTTTCTTCTGGGCTTCTATTACTAGAGTGGTGTCACGCTGAGTTTCGTCTAATCGCATTCGATACAATAGATGTTCTTCTTCAGCAGAAGTATTGGGTAAGAGTTCAACAGCTAGCTTCAGAGAGGGTATTTCACATTCTATAGGTAGAATGGATTCCACACCATAGACCAATCGAAAAGGCGTAAATCCCGTAGCGGATTTAACAAATGTCTGATATGCCCACAATGCCGAAAACAACATCGTGTGCCAACTTGTTTTATGAATGCCTATCATCCGTCGAAGCATAGTTATAAGAACTTTGTTGATTGCTTCGACCTGGCCATTAGCTTGCGGATAATAGGGTGTTGAGTTATCATGACGAAGACCCAACTTTTCCATACGTTCAGACATCATAAAATTCCTAAAATGACTACCGTGATCAGTAACGATAGCTTGGGGAACACCAAAACGGGCTATGACATGGTTAAAAAGAAATAACGCTACAATATTTCTAGTATTATCGAATGTTGGCATCGCCTCGACCCATTTTGTAAAGTAATCAACAACTACAATGATGTAACCATGCCCCTCGGTCGAGTGAGGGTGACATGTCATAAAATCAATGCCCCATTTCGTGAAAGGACCAACTGAGACTACAGGATGAAGACGAGCAGGATGTGACCGAATTTTCTGATTGTAGGTCTGGCAGGCATGGCATTTCTGAACGACAGTAATGCAGTCATTGAACAAGGAAGGCCAAAAATAACCTGCGCATAAGATCTTCTGGGCAGTTGCATACCCAGACATATGACCACCACATGCTCTAGAATGGCAGTCATTCAGAGCTTTCTCAGCTTCGTCAAACATCAGACAACGTCGAAAAACAGAGTCAATGCCCTGACGGTAAAGAGTATCCCCGAGGATAATGTATTAACGATCTTGATAACGGATGCGACATCGTTCAGTACTAGACAATGCTGGTCGGAAAGTCTGGGTTTGGAGATATATAATGATATCTCCATACCAAAGATCGTCAGTGCTTATAAGGAAAAGAGATTCATCAGGTAATGAATCTACTGCTACATTTTCCATGGAAGAGGGAGGAAAATCGCATATTAACTCAGCAAAAACTAAGGATTTCTTAGACGTGGCGCGATCGAATTCCAAGTCAAACTCTTGGAGCATGACAATCCATTTAGAGTATTTTCCCCCTAGCAATTGACGTGTCAAAATATGTTGCATAGGGTTGCAATGAGAAATCAATGTAGTTTTCCTTGAGAGAATATAATTTCGAAAGCGTTGAACGGATTGAACGGCAGCCAAAGCCAGTTTTTCAACATGTTGATACTTGATTTCAGTTGATGTGAGACTTCGAATCAAGTAATAAATAACATGTTCATCGTGTGCATCATCCTCTTGGACGAGAACCATGCCAATGGTATACTTTGAAGCAACAAGATAAAGAAAATAATCATGACTGTAATCAGGAGGAAAGAGAAGCGGAGCTCACGTGAGGGAAAACTTCAAATCCTCAAAAGCATTGTTGGCAATGGTATCCCAGATGAACTCTGAATCTTTCTTTAGTAGCCGTGTAAAACCACGAGTAATCTCTGCGTAATTAGGGACGAAACGATGAAGAAAGTTTGCTTTCCCCTGCAAACTTTGCAACTAGTGTAGGGTAGAAGGAGGAGGGAGATTAAGAATCACCTCAACCTTTACAATATCCACCCGAATCCCTTGACGTGAAACGATGAAACCTAGAAGACGGTTGGATTCTATACAAAAAACACATTTATGAGGATTTAAACGAATACGATAGAACCAACAACGAACGAAAATAGCTCAGAGATGAGTGGGGTGATTGATCCAGGTGGATATTGGTGGCCACCCACCTTTTCCAACTGGCTCAAAACAACTTTATGGCAATTTTGGCAATTTACTATTTTTAGCAAGTTTTAACTTCCGGGGCCATTTTGA
>JZKD02S1824751.1:0-15225 GCA_000966675.3 Picea glauca | reverse complement strand
TTGTCGCGACCGCAACAATTCAACCAGAAGAACCAACAGATCCAGAAGAGGGGGAGCACCTTTTTCATTCATAGATGTGGGTGAAGGGGACCCCGCTGCATTTTATTGTTGATAGGGAAAGCCAAAAGAACCTCATCTCAGTAGAGGTCGTCAACCAGTTGGGATTGTCGACAACACCACACCTGCAACCATACAACATCGGGTGGCTTTGCCAAGGACGAGATCTTCGTGTCAGCCAATAGTGTCGATTATCATACAACATCCAACCCTTCAAGGATGAGGTATTATGTGATTTTTCCCCATTGAATGTCTGTGATGTTCTCTTGGGTCAGCCATATATGTGGAAACACCATGCTATCTATGAGTCTCGACCTCATAGTGTCATTATTACTCTGGGGGGTCATCTCTACAGGATACCAGAGGTATTTCCAACTACTGCTCCACCTAAACAGTGCCACAAGTTAGTATCTCATACTACAAAATTCATCTTCTCCACAATCTGTTCAAAAAGAGAACAAAAGGATACTACAACCACCACAGCTTCAGCCCAAGCACCTTCTATCCAACAGAAGAAGGTCGACAAGGTTGCAACAAAGCACAAAGATTTCTTCTACACACAGTCATCTCATGTAGCCAGACTTGTTAAAAAGGTCCAACCCTTCCAGCCACAGGTTCGTGACGACCTTCAACAAACCAAGCAGCACGATGTCTCCAACAAGACAAGCAGCTCACCAAGATGCAGCTTCAACCAACGCTTTTCCTTCTCCCCCGAGAACTCAACACAATGGATACCATTTTTTCCTAAGGAGGGAGGATTTATCCAGGTGGATATTGGTGGCCATCCACCTTTTCCAACTGGCTCAAAACAACTTTATGGCAATTTTGGCAATTTACTATTTTTAGCAGGTTTTAACTTCCGGGGCCATTTTGAGGGCCTAAATGAAGTTTTTTCAAGATCAAGGCTCTCAGTGATATCTAGAGGCATGATTGAGCCCCTAAAATCAATCTCCTCAATGATACCTTTCCAACGAGCTATCACACGCCTAAAACGGAGATCATATGCAAAAGTTACGACCTCGGGAAGTTGATGCACGAACTTACCCAAACGGGGCCCACATGACTTTTGGCGTTTCATCTCCTAGGGTTAGGTTTTTGGATGTCTAGGACTTTTGGCATTCCCGTTCATTGTAAAAAGGCCCCCAAAGCCTCATTTTAACCATATTCTTGTGTATGCGCGTAGCCGTCACATCTCTTCTCAAAGACAAGCTGCCACCATTCTAGCGAGTCTTTCACTCTGTATTTTTACAGTCTCTGTACATTTCTTTTATTAATAGAAATTGTGTATTACTGTATATCTGTGTTTATGGTTGCATCTTTGATACATTTCTGTCATATTATTTAATATTTTCAATATCTCTATACATTTCTTTATTATATCTCCGTTCTCTTTTCGTCCTAAGAATAATCCGGATCAGTGGTATCAGAGCAGGCTGCTCTTGATCATTTTTCAGTGCATGTCCCTGACGAGGTCCGAGTATAGCAAGTTGGGTCTCGAGATTGTCTCTCTTGAGGACAATCACTCTCGCACACCCAAGAAACCCTCAGTGGTAGAAGAAAAGAAAAATGATGGAGCAGACGATCCTATCAGTCTGTTGCCTGAGCAAGCTCTCACGCGACAAAGGGACGAAATGATGGAGAATTTTTCCAACATCCTTCAATGCCTACCAATAGCATCAGGCGCATCTTCATCAAGCAGCCACTTTGGAGGCACCTCACCTTTCAAGGTACAGGTTAATTTTGATATTCCCATATTTGAAGGTCAAATAGATGCAGATGCCCTAGNGCTACCTATCGATATGTTGTTAAAATCGAGCAGAAATTTAAGCACCAGAACAAACGGGAGTTCAGGTCTGCAAATCCACAACAACGAAAGTATGACAAAGAAAGTCATAACAAAGAGTCTCTTGAAAACCAATCCAAGCCACAGAAAAAGAAGGGTGACGGGAAGATAAAGAAGGACACCGGAGAATGGTGCGATTTCCACAAAAACCCCTGGCACAGCACGGATGAATGTCACTCAAAATAGTGATTGGTGGCTGAGATCAAAGACAAGGAGTCGAACTCTGATTCAGAATATGATTATGAAAATACTGGTAAAAGATAGATCATCGACGCAGACCCCACTGCTATTGTCACGACCGCAGCAATTCAACCAAAAGAACCAACAGATCCAGAAGACGGGGAGTGCCTTTTTCATTCACAGACGTGGGTGAAGGGGACCCCGCTGAATTTATTTTTGATAGCGGAATCCAGAAGAACCTCATCTCAGAAGAGGTCATCAAACAGTTGGGATTGTCGACAACACCACACCCGCAACCATACAGCATCGGGTGGCTTCGCCAAGGATGAGATCTTCGTTTTAGCCAGCAGTGTCGATTATCATACGAAATCCAACCCTTCAAGGATGAGGTATTATGTGATGTTGCCCCATTGGATGTCTATGATGTTCTCATGGGTCAGCTATATATGTGGAAACGCCACCCTATCTGTGAGTCTTGACCTCGTAGTGTCGTTATTACTCTAGGGGGTCATCTCTACAGGATACCAGAGCCAGTTCCAACTTCTGCTCCACCTCAACAGTGCCGCAAGGTAGTATCTCATACTACAAAATTCATCTTCTCCACAATCTGTTCAAAAGGGGAACAAAAGGATACTGCAACCACCACAGCTTCAGCCCAAGCACCTTCTATCCAACAGAAGAAGGTCGACAAGGTTGCAACAAAGCACAAATATTTCTTCTACACATTCATCTCATGTAGCCAGAATGGTTAAAAAGGTCCAACCCTTCCAGCCACAGGTTCATGACGACCTTCAACAAACCAAGCAACGTGATGTCTCCAACAAGACAAGCAGCTCACCAAGATGCATCTTCAACCAACGCTTTTCCTTATCCCCTGGGAACTCAACACAATGGAGACCATTTCTTCCTAAGGAGGGAGTATTGATCCAGGTGGATATTGGTGGCCACCCACCTTTTCCAACTGGCTCAAAACAGCTTTATGGCAATTTTGGCAGTTTACTATTTTTAGCAGGTTTTAACTTCCAGGGCCATTTTGAGGGCCTAAATGAAGTTTTTTCAAGATCAAGGTTCTCAAAGATAGTCAAAGGCATGATAAATCCCCCAAAATGAATCTCCTCAACGATACCTTTCCAACGAGCTATCACACACCTAAAACGAAGTTCGTATGCAAAAGTTACGACCTCGGGAAGTTGATGCACCAACTTACCCAAACGGGGCCCACATGACTTTTGGCGTTTCATCTCCTAGGGTTAGGTTTTTGCATGTCTAGGAATTTTGGCATTCCCATTTATTGTAAAAAGGCCCCCAGAGCCTCATTGTAACCATCTTCTTGCGAATGTGAGTAGCTGTCACATCTCTTCTCAAAGACAAGTTGCCACCATTCTAGCGAGTCTTTCACTCTTTATTTTTACAGTCTCTGTACATTTCTTTTATTAATAGAAATTGTGTATTATTGTATATCTGTGTTTATGGTTGTGTCTCTGATACATTTCTGTTATATTATTGAATATTTGTAATATATCTGTGCATTTATTTATTATATCTCCACTCTCATTTCGTGCCAAAAATAATCCGGATCAGTGGTATCAGAGCAGGTTGCTCTTGATCGTTTTTCAGTCCATGTCCCCGACGAGGCCCGAGTATAGCAAGTTGGGTCTCGAGCTTGTCTCTCTTGAGGAAAATCTCTCTCGCACACCCAAGTTACCCTCAATGGCGGAGGAAAAGAAAAATGATGGAGCATACGATCCTATCAGTCTGTTGCTTGAGCAAGCTCTCATGCGACAAAGGGACGAAATGTTGGAGAATTTTTCCCACATCCTTCAATGCCTACCGATAGAATCAAGCGCATCTTCATCAAGCAACCACCTTGGAGGCACCTCGCCTTTCAAGGTACAGGTTAATTTTGATATTCCCATATTTGAAGGTCAAATAGATGCAGATGTTCTAGATAAATGGTTAAATCTGCTAGAAGGTTATTTCTCTGTTCATAAATTTTCCAACAAGGAAAAGATCACCTTCGCACTCCTTAAGGCTCTCCCCCATGTCAAACATTGCTGGGAAACTTACAGGGAGTAGAGTTCCATAGAGGATTATGGAATATATGGGGCCGAGCCCACTTGGGATTTTTTGTGGATGCGGTAAAGGAGCAGTACTACCCTGTTGGAAACTATGAGGACCAGTACATGATATGGACCACACTGCGGAAAGAGAGGGGCCAATCAGTTCTGGAGTTCACCAATAACTTCCATACCTTGCACACCATACTGGATATCAAAGAGTCTGAATGACATTTGGTTCTGAAATACCATGGGGCTCTACATAGATACATCCAAACTGAAATGGATTTTCAGGACATCTCATCACTCGGTGCTGCCTATCGATATGTGGTTAAAATCGAGCAGAAATTTAAGCAGCAGAACAAATGGGAGTTTAGCTCTGCAAATCCACAACAACCAAAGTATGAAAAAGACAACCCTAACAAATAGTCTCCCGAAAACCAGTCCAAGCCATAGGAAAAGAAGGGTCACGGGAAAACAAAGAAGGACACCGGAAAATGGTGCGATTTCCACAAAAGCCCCTGGCACAACATGGATGAATGTCGCTCAAAACAGTCATTGGTGGCTGAGATCAAAGACAAGGAGCCGAACTCTGATTCAGAATCTGATTTTGAAAATACTTGTAAAAGACAGATCATCGACGCAGACCCCACTGCTATTGTCGTGACCACAACAATTCAACCAGAAGAACCAATAGATCCAGAAGAGGGGGAGCGCCTTTTTCATTCAAAGACGTGGGTGAAGGGGACCTTGCTGCATTTTATTGTTGATAGCAGAAGCCAGAAGAACCTCATCTCAGCAGAGGTCATCAAACAGTTGGGATTGTCGACAACACCACACCCGCAACCATACAACATCAGCTGGCTTTGCCAAGGACAAGATCTTCATGTCAGCCAGCAGTGTCGATTATCATACGACATCCAACCCTTCAAGGATGAGGTATTATGTGATGTTTCCCCATTGGATGTCTGTTATGTTCTCTTGGGTCAGCCATATATGTGGAAACGCCATGTAATCTATGAGTCTCGACCTCATAGTGTCGTTATTACTCTGGCGGGTCATCTCTACAAGATACCAAAGGTAGTTCCAACTACTGCTCCACCTAAAAAGTGTCGCAAGGTAGTATCTCATACTACAAAATTCATCTTCTCCACAATCTGTTCAAAAGGGGAACAAAAGGATACTGCAACCACCACAGCTTTGGCCCAAGCACCTTCTATCCAACAGAATAAGGTTGACAAGGTTGCAACAAAGCACAAAGATTTCTTCTACACACAGTAATCTCATGTAGCCAGACTGGTTAAAAAGTTCCAACCCTTCCAGCCACAGGTTCGTGACGACCTTCAACAAACCAAGCAGCGCGATGTCTCCAACAAGACAAGCAGTTCACCAAGATGCAACTTCAACCAACGCTTTTCCTTCTCCCCCAGGAACTGAACACAATGGAGACCATTGATTCCTAAGGAGGGAGGATTGATCCAGGTGGATATTGGTGGCCAACCACCTTTTCCAACTAGCTCAAAACAACTTTATGGCAATTTTGGCAATTTACTATTTTTAGCAGGTTTTAACTTCTGGGGCCATTTTGAGGGCCTAAATGAAGGTTTTTCAAGATCAAGGTTCTCAATTATAGTCAAAGGCATGATTGATCCCCCAAAATGAATCTCCTCGACGATACCTTTCCAACGAGCTATCACACGCCTAAAACGAAGATCGTATGCAAAATTTACGACCCCGGGAAGTTGATGCACCAACTTACCCAAACGGGGCCCGCATGACTTTTGGCGTTTCATCTCCTAGGGTTAGGTTTTTGGATGTCTAGGACTTTTGGCATTCCCGTTTATTGTAAAAATTCCCCCAGAGCCTCATTTTAACCATGTTCTTGTGAATGCGAGTAGCCATCACATCTCTTCTCAGAGATAAGCTGCCACCATTCTAGCGAGTCTTCCACTCTGTATTTTTACAGTCTCTGTTGATCCGAAATCGCATTCAGAGGCCTTTCAGGGCATGAAAAATGTTCAAAAATGAAAGTGCTCGGAATCCGACGAAACCAACACCATTGTGTCTGTCTCGTCTTCCTCATTTCGGTGGTATAATTTTTATGTCAAACGGAGTCCGTATGAAGAAGATATCGCATTCTGTCCGCCAAGCCAAATAGGGAAAATTTTGGATGCTGGCTGTACCTGTCTATACAGTCCATACAGGACATGCGTCAATCTATACAGGGACACGTGGCATGTCTATACATGTGACATGTGGCATGTCTGTACAGGTGACACATGGCAACACCAGGAGACGACACGTGGCATGCAGTTTTGGACTTTTCGGTGCACAGTTGGTCCAATCCGAAGGTGACACGTGTCACCACTGGAAGGGTGACACGTGGCATGAATGACATCAGCGGATGACGTGGCTCGAGTGATGTGGCAGTTGACAGAGCATATGACAGGATGACGTGTCATGATGACAGGGCGTACGGATGTCGACGCGGCAAGGCACGTGGACCAATCGGATGTCGACACATGGCATGTTGTTGGCAAGTGATTGGGTGCCACGTCACCCAATCACAGGCTGCCACGTGGCACCCTGGGTTTATCCAATGAGGGCTATGTAAAAATTATTTGGGGCTCGGGGGATTCGAACCCCGGACCTCCCACTGCTACGCCTTCACATATGCCTCCGACCAATAAACCGTATTATGTTACTTGTTTATGATGCAGGGGTTATTTTATTTAAAGTTAATATATTGTATATTCGGTGGGGGGTCGGACCGGGGCTTAGCCCCGACCCCCGTGGTTTTTTTATGTTTACATGTGATCATATGAAAGCGCGGGAATTTGGCGCGGGTAAAACTATAACCCACGGTCCTATTAACATAAAACATATGACCACCTTTTATTCGCGCGGGAGGGGGCTTTAACATATAGCCCGCGGTCCTATTATATCATGCCATATGACCCTGTGTTGGAACGAAAGGGGTGCCCCGCGCTATGGCGCGTGGCCATATGGCACTAATGTGACCACACCAAAGGGGGCGCGCACCCAACAAGAGGGGCTAAAGCCCGTTAATTAACTATATTATAGTTAAAAAAATGGGTTTTTGTAACCATTTGGGTTTTAATTATTGTTTAAAGCCTTTTTAATGTAATTAACTCATAATTGGGAGTTATTGGGCTTTTTTAGAGCCTAATCCTTGGGAGGAAGTTGGGGATGAGCAACCAACTTTACCACTATTTAACCAAGGCCTGATTGAGGCATTTGGATAGCCTTTGGAGAGCTTTTGGACAGTTTGGAGAGCAGAGATGCTGAGGCAAGCCAAGTCAAAGCTAGTTTGAGACAGGGAAGCTGTTGAGGAGGAGATGCTGTCGGACGATTTCTGAGGGCTCGGGACATCCGTTTCAGGTGCCATAAGTTGTGCAAGATTCTAGAGATCTGGACGAACATGACCAGATCAGTCTGGAAGCCAATCGACATTGTAAAGATGTACTATTAAGCTTTTGAACAGAAATAAAGAAGCCTCCCTCACAGAGAAAAGGCCCGGAGACGTAGGCAAAGTTGCCGAACTCCGTTATCAAACTTGTGCATTATGGTTTGCTATTTTTCATTGCATTTCAGATCTGAAAATATGTTAATGGCTATATAATTCATTTCTTTTCTCGCTCTTTCATTAAGTTTCCCAATGGTCAATTAATGCATGCTAAGTTAAAAAAACTCAACCATAGTCATTCGAAAAATCCTGATGGATCATCTGTACATTTCTTTTATTAATAGAAATCGTGTATTACTGTATATCTATGTTTATAGTTGCATATCTGATACATTTCTGTTATATTATTGAATATCTGCAATATCTCTGTACATTTCTTTATTATATCTCCGCTCTCATTTTGCGCCAAAAATAATCTGGATCAGTGGTATCAGAGAAGGCTGCTCTTGATCATTTTTCAGTGCATGTCCCCGACGAGGTACGGGTATAGAAAGTTGGGTCTCGAGTTTGTCTCTCTTGAGGACAATCACTCTCGCACACCCAAGAAACCCTCAATGGTGGAAGAAAAGAAAAATGATGGAGCAGACGATCCTATCAGTCTGTTGCTTGAGCAAGCTCTCACGGGACAAAGGGACGAAATGATGGAGAATTTTTCCCACGTCCTTCAATGCCTACCGATAGCATCAGGCGCATCTTCATCAAGAAGCCACTTTGGAGGCACCTCACCTTTTAAGGTACAGGTTAATTTTTATATTCCCGTATTTGAAGGTCAAATAGATGCAGATGCCCTAGATAAATGGTTAAATCTGCTAGATGGTTATTTCTCTGTTCATAATTTTTCTCACAAGGAAAATATCACCTTTGCACTCCTTAAGGCTCTCCCCCATGTCAAACATTGGTGGGAAACTTACTGGGAGCAGAGTTCCACAGAGGATTCTGGAATATATGGGGCCGAACCCACTTGGGATTTTTTTGTGGATGCGGTAAAGGAACAGTACTACCCTGTTGGCAACTATGAGGACCAGTACATGAGATGGACCACACTGCGGCAAGAGAGGGGCCAATCTGTTCTGGAGTTCACCAATAACTTCCATACCTTGCGCACCAAGATGGGTATCAAAGACTTTGAACGACATTTGGTTTTGAAATACCATGGGGCTCTACACAGATACATCCAAACTGAAATGGATTTTCTGGACATCTCATCACTCGGTGCTTCCCTTCGATATGCTGTTAAAATCGAGCTGAAATTTAAGCACAAGAATAAATGGGAGTTCGGGTCTTCAAATCCACAACAACCAAAGTATCACAAAGACAACCCTAACAAACAGTGTCCCAAAAACCAGTCCAAGCCATAGGAAAATAAGGGTCACGGGAAGACAAAGAAGGACACCGGAAAATGGTGCAATTTCCACAAAAGCCCCTGGCACAACAAGGATGAATGTTGCTCAAAACAGTTATTGGTGGCCGAGATCAAAGACAAGGAGCCGAACTATGATTCAGAATCTGATTCTGAAAATACTGGTAAAAGACAGATCATCGACACAGACCCGACTGCTATTGTCGCGACCACAGCAATTCAACAAGAAGAACCAACAAATCCAGAAGAGGGTAAGCGCCTTTTTCATTCACAGACGTGGGGGAAGGGGACCCCGCTGCATTTTATTGTTGATAGCGGAAGCCAGAAGAACCTCATCTCAGCAGAGGTTGTCAAACAGTTGGGATTGTCGACAACACCACACCCGCAACCATACAACAACGGGTGGATTTGCCAAGGACGAGATCTTCATGTCAGCCAACAGTGTCAATTATCATATGACATCCAACCCTTCAAGGATGAGGTATTATGTGATGTTTCCCCATTAGATGTCTGTGATGTTCTCTTGGGTTAACCATATATGTGGAAACGCCATGCTATCTATGAGTCTCGACCTCGTAGTGTCATTATTACTCTGGGGGGTCATCTCTGCAGGATACCAGAGGTAGTTCCAACTACTGCTCCACCTAAACAGTGCCGCAAGGTAGTATCTCATACTACAAAATTCATCTTCTCCACAATCTGTTCAAAAGGGGAACAAAAGGATNTCCTTAAGGCTCTCCCCCATGTCAAACATTGGTGGGAAACTTACTGGGAGAAGAGTTCCACAGAGGAGTCTGGAATATATGGGGTCGAGCCCACTTGGGAATTTTTTGTGGATGCGGTAAAGGAACAGTACTACCCTCTTGGAAACTATGAGGAACAATGCATGAGATGAACCACACTGCGGCAAGAGAGGGGCCAAGTAGTTCCGGAGTTCACCAATACCTTCCATACCTTGTGCACCAAGCTAGGTATCAAAGACTTTGAACGACATTTGGTTCTGAAATACCGTGGGGCTCCACAAAGATACATCCAAACTAAAATGGATTTTCTGGACATCTCATCACTCGGTGTTTCCTATCAATATGCTATTAAAATCGAGCATAAATTTAAGCACCAGAACAAATGGGAGTTCGGGTCTACAAATCCACAACAACCAAAGTATGACAAAGACAACCCTAAAAAACAGTCTCCCAAAAACCAGTCCAAGCCACAGGAAAAGAAGGGTCACGGGAAGACAAAGAAGGACACCGAAAAATGGTGCGATTTCCACAAAAGCCCTTGGCACAACACGGATGAATGTCGCTCAAAACAGTCATTGGTGGCCGAGATCAAAGACAAGGAGTCGAACCCTGATTCAGAATTTGATTCTGAAAATACTGGTAAAAACCAGATCATCGACGCAGACCCCACAGCTATTCTCGCAACAACAACAATTCAGCCAGAAGAACCAACTGATCCAAAAGAGGGCGAGCACCTTTTTCATTCACAGATGTGGGTGAAGGGGACCCCACTGCATATTGTTGTTGATAGCGGAAGCCAGAAGAACCTCATCTCAGCAGAGGTCGTCAAACAGTTGGGATTGTCGATAAACACCACACCCGCAACCATACAACATCGGGTGGCTTCGCCAAGGATGAGATCTTCATGTTAGCCAGCAGTGTCGATTATCATATGACATCCAACCCTTCAAGGATGAGGTATTATGTGATGTTTCCCCATTGGATGTCTGTGATGTTCTCTTGGGTCAGCCATATATGTGTAAAAGCCATGCTATCTATGAGTCTCGACCTCGTAATATCATTATTACTCTGGGGGGTCATCTCTACAGGATACCAGAGGTAGTTCCAACTATTGCTCCACCTAAACAGTGCCGCAAGGTAGTATCTCATACTACAAAATTCATCTTCTCCACAATCTGTTCAAAAGGGGAACAAAAGGATACTGCAACCACCACAGCTTCAGCCCAAGCACCTTCTATCCAACAGAAGAAGGTCGACAAGGTTGTAACAAAGCACAAAGATTCCTTCTACACACAGTCATCTCATGTAGCCAGACTGGTTAAAAAGGTCCAACCCATACAACCACAGGTTCGTGATGACCTTCAACAAACCAAGGAGCGCGATGTCTCCAACAAGACAAGCAGCTCACCAAGATGCAGATTCAACAAATGCTTTTCCTTCTCCCCCGGTAACTCAATGAAATGGAGACCATTGCTTCCTAAGGACGGAGGATTGATCCAAGTGGATATTTGTGGCCACCCACCTTTTCCAACTGGCTCAAAACAGCTTTATGGCAATTTTGACAATTTACTATTTTTAGCAGGTTTTAACTTCCGAGGCCATTTTGAGGGCCTAAATGAAGGCTTTTCGATATCGAGGTTCTCAATGATATTTGAAGGCATAATTGAGCCCCAAAAATGAATCTCCTCGATGATACATTTCCAATGAGCTATCACACGCCTAAAATGGAGATCATATGCAAAAGTTACCACCCCGGGAAGTTGATGGACCAACTTACCCAAACGGGGCCCACATGACTTTTGGTGCTTCATCTCCTAAGGTTAGGTTTTTGGATGTCTAGGACTTTTGGCATTCCTGATTATTGTAAAAAGGCCTCCAGAGCCTCATTGTAACCATATTCTTGTGAATGCGAGTAACCGTCACATCTCTTCTCAGAGATAAGCTGCCACCATTCTAGCGAGTCTTTCACTCTGTATTTTTACAGTCTCTGTACATTTCTTTCGTTAATAGAAATCGTGTATTACTGTATCTCTGTGTTTATGGTTGCATCTCTGATATATATTTTTTATATTACTGGATATACATGATATCTCTATGCATTTCTTTATTATATCTCCGCTCTCATTTCGTGCCGAAAATAATTCGGATCAGTGGTATCAGAGCAGGCTGCTCTTGATCGTTTTTCAGTGCATGTCCCTGATGAGGTCCGAGTATAGAAATTTGGGTCTTGAGCTTGTCTCTCTTGAGGAAAATATCTCTTGCACACCCAAGAAACCCTCAATGGCGGAAGAGAAGAAAAACGATGGAGCAGACGATCCTATCAGTCTAATGCTTGAGTAAGCTCTCACAAGATAGAGGGACGAAATGATGGAGAATTTTTCCCACATCCTTCAACGCCTACTGATAACATCAGGCGCATCTTCATCAAGCGTCCACTTTGGAGGCACCTCGCCTTTCAAGGTACAGGTTAATTTTGATATTCCCGTATTTGAAGGTCAAATAGATGCAGATGCCCTAGATAANAAGGGGACCCCGCTGCATTTTATTGTTGATAGCGGAAGCCAGAAGAACCTCATCTCAGCAGAGGTTGTCAAACAGTTGGGATTGTCGACAACACCACACCCGCAACCATACAACAACGGGTGGATTTGCCAAGGACGAGATCTTCATGTCAGCCAACAGTGTCAATTATCATATGACATCCAACCCTTCAAGGATGAGGTATTATGTGATGTTTCCCCATTAGATGTCTGTGATGTTCTCTTGGGTTAACCATATATGTGGAAACGCCATGCTATCTATGAGTCTCGACCTCGTAGTGTCATTATTACTCTGGGGGGTCATCTCTGCAGGATACCAGAGGTAGTTCCAACTACTGCTCCACCTAAACAGTGCCGCAAGGTAGTATCTCATACTACAAAATTCATCTTCTCCACAATCTGTTCAAAAGGGGAACAAAAGGATACTGCAACCACCACAGCTTCGGCCCAAGCAACTTCTATCCAACAGAAGAAGGTTGAAACGGTTGCAACAAAGCACAAAGATTTATTTTACACATAGTCATCTCATGTAGCCAGACTGGTTAAAAAGGTCCAACCCTTCCAGCCACAAGTTCGTGATGACCTTCAACAAACCAAGCACAACGATGTCTCCAAAAAGACAAGCAACTCACCAAGATGCACCTTCAACCAACGCTTTTCCTTCTCCCCCGGGAACTCAACACAATGGAGACCATTGCTTCCTACGGAGGGAGGATTGATCCAAGGGGATATTGGTAGCCACCCACCTTTTCCAACTGGATCAAAACAGCTTTATGGCAATTTTGGCAATTTACTATTTTTAGCAGGTATTAACTTCCGGGGCCATTTTGAGGGCCTAAATGAAGGTTTTTCGAGATAGAGGTTCTCAATGATATCCAAAGGCATGATTGAGCCCAAAAAATGAATCTCCTCGATGATACCTTTCCAACGAGCTATCACATGCCTAAAACGAAGATCGTATGCAAAAGTTACGATCCCGGGAAGTTGATGCACCAACTTACCCAAACGGGGCCCACATGACTTTTGGCGTTTCATCTCCTAGGGTAAGGTTTTTGGATGTCTAGGACTTTTTGAATTCTCGTTTATTGTAAAAAGACCCCCAAAGCTTCATTGTAACCATGTTCTTGCGAATGCGAGTAGCCGTCACATCTCTTCTCAGAGATAAGCTGCCACCATTCTAGCGAGTCTTTCACTCTGTATTTTTATAGTCTCTGTACATTTCNTCAGCAAAGGTCGTCAAACAGTTGGGATTGTCGATAACACCACACCCGCAACCATACAACATCGGGTGGCTTCGCCAAGGATGAGATCTTCGTGTCAGCCAATAGTGTCAATTATCATACGACATCCAACCCTTCAAGGATGAGGTATTATGTGATGTTTCCCCATTGGATGTCTTTGATGTTCTCTTGGGTCAGCCATATATGTGGAAACACCATGCTATCTATGAGTCTCGACCTCGTAGTGTCTTTATTACTCTAGAGGGTCATCTTTACAGGATACCAGAGGTAGTTCCAACTACAGCTCCACCTAAACAGTGCCGCAAGGTAGTATCTCATACTATAAAATTCATCTTCTCCACAATCTGTTCAAAAGGGGAAAAAAAGGATACTGCAACCACCACAGCTTCGACCCAAGCACCTTCTATCCAACAGAAGAAGGTCGACAAGGTTGCAACAAAGAAAAAATATTCCTTCTACACACAGTCATTTCATGTAGCCAGACTAGTTAAAAAGGTCCAACCCTTCCAGCCACAAGTTTGTGACGACCTTCAACAAACCAAGCAACGCGATGTCTCCAACAAGACAAGCAGCTCACCAAGATGCAGATTCAACAAATGCTTTTCCTTCTTCCCTAGGAACTCAATGAAATAGAGACCATTGCTTCCTAAGGAGAGAGGATTGATCCAGGTGGATATTGGTGACCACCCACATTTTCCAACTGGCTCAAAACAACTTTATGGCAATTTTGGCAATTTACTATTTTTAGCAGGTTTTAACTTCCGGGGCCATTTTGAGGGACTAAATGAAGGTTTTTCGAGATCGAGGTTCTCAATGATGGCCGAAGGAATGATTGAGACCCCAAAAGTAATCTCCTCAACGATACCTTTCAAATGAGATATCGCAGGCCTAAAATGGAGATCGTATGCAAAAGTTACGACCCCGGGAAGTTGATGCACCAACTTACCCAAACGGGGCCCACATGACTTTTGGCGCTTCGTCTCCTAGGGATAGGTTTTTAGATGTATAGGACTTTTGGCATTCCCGATTATTGTAAAAAGTCCTCCAGAGTCTCATTGTAACCATATTCTTTCGAATGCGAGTAGCCGTAACATCTCTTCTCAGAGATAAGCTGCCACCATTCTAGTGAGTCTTTCACTCTGTATTTTTACAGTCTCTATACATTTCATTCATTAATAGAAATCGTGTATTACTGTATTTATGTGTGTATGGTTGCATCTATGATATATTTCTGTTATATTACTGGATATACACAAAATCTCTGTGCATTTCTTTATTATATCTCTGCGCTCCTTTCGTGCCGAAAAAAAATCCGGATCAGTGGTATCAGAGCAAGCTGCTCTTGATCGTTTTTCAGTGCATGTCCTCGACGAGGTCCGAGTATAGCAAGTTGGGTCTCGAGCTTCTCTCTCTTGAGAAAAATCGCTCTTGCACACCCAAGAAACCCTCAATGGCGGAAGAAAAGAAAAACGATGAAGCAGATGATCCTATCAGTCTGATGCTTGAGCAAGCTCTCACGCGACAGAGGGACGAAATGATGGAGAATTTTTTCCACATCCTTCAACGCCTACCGATAGCATTAGGCACATCTACATCAAGCGGCCACTTTGGAGGCACCTCACCTTTCAAGGTACAGGTTAATTTTGATATTCCCGTATTTGAAGGTCAAATAGATGCAGATACCCTAGATAAATGGTTAAATCTGCTAGAAGGTTAT
>JZKD02S1824750.1:1439972-1451507 GCA_000966675.3 Picea glauca | reverse complement strand
ACAATGGAAAGAATGTGGTTATTGGTGATAACTCAACCTTACTAGTTTTTTGGTTGTAGAAATGCCCTCCATGTTCTAGGAGTTGGACCACATATTCTTTCTATTTCTTTTCCAATGAAAACCTCACGGGGAAATCCTTAGGCACTTCCTTGCATTTCACAGGCAGTACCCAATGTAAACCTATTGGTGCTTATTACATTGTTTGAGCCAAAAAGGAAATTGAGTGAGGTGCATAACAAAGGAAACCAACATGGAGGATTGACCTTGAGACCTCTTGCATGAAGCTCAAGGTACTCAAGCAATCGTGCTAACCCACAAGGCTAATCTTTTTTCTATTTATCGAATTATGAAGACCAATAAATGTGGAGAATTTTGGCCAAGTCAATGGTTGTAAAGGATGAGTGATGGTTTTAAAGTGATTGCCTTAATGTTGAATTTGATCATATGTACAAGCTCTAGAAGGCTCCTTCCTTAGAGCGAAAAGGGTTTGTTGCTATGGTAGTTGTTATCATACAATCTGTACTTGCCCAAAGCCTAAAGGCAAGTAGGTCAAGATTGGTGTAACATAGAGGTAAATCCTGTCACTGTCACCTCAATAGGGTACCTCTTTCTATTTAGGAGGTAGATGACTCTACTCCAAGGGAGACGCCCCTAGACCTAGTGGGTTGATGAAGGGAGAGAAATAACAAGTAAACCACCCCTCTCTCTAGGTCACTCAAATTAGATTTATGTCTGGAAAGGTGAAGCAAGGGATTTGTTATCCCTGTTTTGTGTATAACTAAGGAGATTATGTCTCGATACCCTCAGGTTGCAGATATGGAGTGCCAAGAGACTACATGACCATCAATACCCTTTGCACAGATGGAAAACCCACTCACTACCACAGATGGCATCCACCACACCAGTTGGCTTCCAGAACGCAGTGGGCCTTGCTCCATGAGGTACAAAGTTAGTATTATGGTGAGCATCATTTCAATATTTAAGCCATTTGATTATGTTGTATCTTAGATTACTCTAGATTTCATGATATTTGCTTGGACATTATGCCTTTTTCCCTGCTTCACCTTGGTGGTTGACATTGTTCCCTAGTAAGTGGTCTTCCTTGGGGATGGGTTTGCTACTGAGAATTCCCTTAATGAGCCATCGTGCCATTCCTGACCATACTTACCACTTTCCATCACCGTTCCCCTCCATTTCCTTATCTCTTGGGATTTTAGGGTGTATTGACCCAAGCAGGGGTTGTCCCTCATTCTATGGGAAGAAGGGGTTGAAGGCCCAGAGGGGTTGATGTTGGGTAAAAGATAAAAGCCTTTTATAAACCTTCCAGATGCTTCGCCCAGGGATCACCCAAGAAAGCAATGAAACGTTTATCTTTGAGTAAAGGGGACCCATAATATAATAAATAATGCTTAAAATGTTAGTTGAAGGATAGGAGGTCTCATCACGAGCTGACCTCTCACGTCCATGAATATCTAGTGGTATGACATTGCCATCATCTGGTCAACAAACCAGGGCAATGACTCTTAGTTGCATGGCTGAGAGAAAGGGGGTCTCATCACGAGCCAACCTTCTCATTTCCACTAGGTGTTTGTGGGTGACATTGCCATCATCTGGTCACCACGCCAGGGCAGTGACCTTCAATCTCTCCTTATGCTATATTGAAAGAAAATACAAAGAAAAAAAGATAAAGGCAATTAATGGGCTTGGACAAAGTGCATTGCGGACGAAGGTACCCCACACCTCCACAAAGGCACCCATGAATCAGAC
Organism: Picea glauca; assembly: GCA_000966675.3. NCBI lineage: Eukaryota > Viridiplantae > Streptophyta > Pinopsida > Pinales > Pinaceae > Picea > Picea glauca. Next base: position 1,449,740 of record JZKD02S1824750.1, on the reverse strand, counting down.
ACTACAACCCCTTGTATGCCATGAGCCCTATGCCCATTGAGTCTTGACCCCGACGACTTCATCCACTTTACATGGCTTATAGAGAGATCTCTTGGAAACTCTCCTTGACTTAGGGCAAGATCTACCCAATAGGACACCTCATCAACCCTCCCATATTCAAGTTTGACAAGTCACATAGTGTCTTTGAGCAATTAATTGTTCGATATAGTGATCTTTGATGCACATGCTTATATGAGTTATTTATTGATTGGATTCACTTATCATGATGTTATGGCTTGAGATCCTTGGAGGGCATGCTCATTTGTCTTTACAGGACCTATTTGGTGGACATTTTTGGGAGAACAAGCCTAGCTTGGGCTTCCATGGGGCTACAAGCCCATAGGTTGGATGCTAAGGGCCCACATGTCATATGAGAAAGATCGGACTTGGAAGGTCGTGATGATGACTTGGATGTCATACCCTAGCTGTCACTTGCCAAACGATTTTCCCAGGAGGGGTAAAATGTCCTATTTTTGAGCTTGATGTCATGCTTGGGGAGCTAAAGCATGGTGGTGAGGTGCCACTCATTTGACACATGGACGTTTTGAGGAGAAGAGGGTCTTCACCATGATGAGAGTGTTTAGATGCTTGACATGTGGCCTTTGGAGGCCTACCCATGCTTCTCCAACACCAACGACTTCTTCAAAGTGGCAAAATGTCCTCTAAAAGGGAGACGTAAAAGGGAGATGTCCTTCTAAAATTAGGGCTTTCTTATGTGAAAAAGTGAATTTTAAATGAATTACTTTGTAAAGGAGGAAAGATTAGCATTGTTGACCCCTAATATTGAGTTTTACCCCTTAATTTGTTGACAAGTCACCTTGGTGATGTTAAATTTAGAGCCGCTATTAAGTTATTTTCAGTTTACTAGACAATAATAGCATAAGCAGGATCACTGAAAGATACACAATCACAAGGTACACAACATTTATCCCGGGAAACCCTAATGGGGGAGAAAACACAACAAAAACTTCCTTAATATAGATTGCCAATACAATGCCAAGATAATAAGCCAAACACTGGAGAATATCCAACACTGAGCAATGCGCTTCTCTCTTCCTTCTTCCGACAACTGGGAACTGCAACGTCCTTCAAACTTGCGCACTAGATGAGTGACTTTAGTGAGTGAGCTAATGAGGCACCTTCCACTCTTATTTATACTAGCTGGCAGACGCTAGGGTGGTGTCACTTCATCAAGTAGGGCCGACTTCTTTAGTGGCTAAAACCACTTTAATTAGTCCTAGGGGCCAACTTATTAATTAACAACATATAATTAGGGTTTGACCAATCCACAAAAGGGGATTTGGTCTTATACAAAGCCCGGCATGATTAATCCACAAAAGGGGATTGATCTATGAGATAATAACTCAATAATAAGTAGAATACTTTTTGCAGTTACAATATTTCAACACTCCCCCTTAACAAGAAGGGTATTCTACAACATCATCAAGAGAGAGAGAGGGAAACAACATCAACAACATCTGGAACATTGACTGGCATATCTATATATCATAGAAATTTTTTCTCATCATCAATCATATCATCATTCACAGTATGGAGCTGAAATGAGATCATCATCATCGTTCACAGCATGAAGTTGGAACCTGAAACGTCAACATTAGTTAGCATAAAAGAAATAACAACAACATCATCATCAACAACATGAGGTTGGAGCAACATCATCACAACACGAGGTTGGAGCAACAACATAATCACAACACGAGGTTGGAGAAACAACATCATCATCATCACGGGGCAACAAAATGAGGCAGGTTTACCAACAAATTTTTGTGGTACTCTGACAGTCCCTAGGGATCTGCCCATGAATCATAAGATTCCCTAGGATATAAAATCCTAACGGAGCTACCACATGGTACTCTGACAGACCATCCTTATCGGACCTTCGAGATCTACCCAGGAATCATAAGATTCCATAGGATTATAAAAATCCTAAAAGAACTACCACTACTGACCACAACTAGCATATGCATGCAAAGGTACTCTGACAGACTGTCCTTACTGGACCTTCGAGATCTGTCCAGGGATGATCAGTCCCCTAGGATATAAAATCCTAACTGAGCTACCTGTTGTTGGTCAGGATAGCATAGTATCATTATCATCACTCCCCCTTTCGAGGGAGGTCCTTTCAGACTATACTAAGATTGTCTCAAAAGTGCTCAAACTTTACATGAGACAGAGGCTTGGTCAACACATCTGCAACCTGCACATCTGTGCCAACAATTGGATATTTATGGCTCTTCTCTGCACCATATCATGAATGTAGTGATACTGTATTTCTATGTGCTTTGACTTGTCATGGAACACATGGTTTTCTGTCATCTTTATGCAACTCTAGTTATCACATAGAATCACGGTTGCTTCCATCTCCAGATCAAATAGACATGTTAACAACTTCCGAAGCCATATGGCTTCACAATTGGCGGAACACGCAACTATGTATTTCGCTTATGTTGTGCTAAGAGCAATGCTAGATTGCTTCCTACTCTGCCATGAAGTCATGGCTGATCCCATACTGAAACAACATCCTGCAGTGATCTTTTTGTCAGAAACACTTCTAGCCCAATCTGAATCGGTATAACCAATCAATCTAAAGTCATGATCTCCATTATAACAAAGACCAAAGTCCAACGTACCCTTAAGATATCTCATCACATGTTTTGCAGCAACAAGGTGAACACGTATGGGCTCTACCAGATACTAACTCAAGTTGTTCACAACAAAACATATATCTGGCCTGGTATTCGTCAGATGCATCAACAATCCAATGATCCGTCTGTACAACGTAGCATCAACCAATTCTGACGAAGTATCAACTATGAGGTTCAACTTTGTTTCCATGGGTGTGTTCATGGATTTACACTCCAACATATCAAATCTCTTCAATATTTCAATTGCATACTTCCCTTGGTTAAGGAAGATCTTCTATGGGCTCTGGCAAACCTCAAGACTTAAGAAATAGTGCATAAGGCCTAGGTCTTTCATCTCAAACTCTACAATGAGCTTCTTCTTATAATCAATGATGAGTTTTTCTTCTCCAGTTAAGAATAAGTCATCCACGTACAACAACAATATAAATGGCTCATCATTCATAACCTTGAAGTAAAGGTTAGAATCAACTTTACTATTGGTAAAGCTCAAGCTCGTCAGGAAACTATCAATTCTTCCATACCAAGCTTTAGGAGCTTGCTTCAATCTGTACAGAACCTTCTTCAACCTGCAGACATGAGTCTTTTTGTCTCCAACTTCAAACCCTTGAGGTTGCTCTATATACACTTCTTCAATGACACCATTTAAGAAGGTTGTTTTCACATCCATCTGGTGAAACGTCCATTTCATCTTAGATGCAATGGCTATGGTGGTTCTGATAGAAGTGTATTTGGCTACAGAAGCAAACGTCTCTTCATAGTCTATGCCTTGCTTTTGAGAAAAGCCACGAGCTACAAACCTTGCTTTATATTTCTCAATACTTCCATCAACATCATGTTTTATCTTGTATAACCATTTGGAAGATACCACATCTTTGCTCTTTGGTCTGAGAACTATTTCCCATACATCATTCTTTATAATGGATTGGTATTCTTCTGTCATGGCATCTGCCCATTCTTTCTTCTGAATGACTTCTTCAAAACAAGTAGGCTAATTTTCTATGAGATCACATATCAAAGCCATATAACTGGAGAATGGCTTAGGTTTATTGACTTGTCTCATGGTTCTTTTTGGGGCACCATACTTCTCTCAATCTTGAATAAGTTCCCTTGCCCAAGCTGGCTTTCTCTTGTGAGAGATCGTCATTTGGGGAGGTTCTTGAGATCCTATCATATCATGATCTTCTTGAATCTCATCATCAGGAGAAACTGCGACTTCCCTCACTGGTTTTGCAACTTTGGGAGCTACAGGCTCTTCTTCATATACTTCTTCAAGCTGACATCTCCTTGATTTCTTGAGTGCTACATCTTTATCAAAGGTTACATCTATGTTGATCTCAATGTGATGGTAACCTGGTATGTAAATTCTGAAGGCCTTTGAGACCCCAAAGTATCCAACAAATTTTCCCTTCTTTTCTGAGGGTCCAACTTGGTTCTCTTCTCTTTTAGAATGTGTACAAACACTGGACAACCAAATATCTCGGGATGGCTTACTTCTGGCTTCTTTCCGAAGAACATTTATTCGGAGGTTTTGAACCCAATTGCACTATGAGATAATCTGTTTTGTACATACACTGTTGTTCTCGCTGCTTCTTCCCATAAGTGCATTGGAAGATCTTGATCATGGATCATAGTCTTCACTACTTCCATTATAGTTTTGTTCTTTCTTTTTGCTACACCATTTTGTTGAGGATTGTAGGGAGTGGTGAGCTCCCTCTTAATCCTGACATCTATACAAAAGTTTAAAAATTCTTTTGAGGTGTATTCTCCTCCATTATCTGACCTGAGTATCTTGATTTTTCTTTCAGATAGATTCTCTATCAAGGCTTTGAATTACTTGAATTTCCCAAACACTTCATCTTTTGATTTCAAGAAGTAAATCCAAGTCTTGTGAGAATAGTCATCAATAAATGACATAGTATACATACCCACTAAGAGAGGTTGATGGCATTGGGCCACATACATCTGAGTGGATGAGCTCCAAGACTCCTTCGTTACTGTCGCTCTTCGGGAAATGATTCTTTATGTTCTTTCCTTGTGCACAACCCTTGCACACACCTTCATGATCAACCTTCAAATCTGGCAGACCTACCACTGCCTTGCTCACATATGGTAGGGCCTTGTAGTTGGTGTGAACTAGTCTTCTATGCCAAAGTTCACATGGACCCTCAGTGGAGTGAGTCAAGGCTGCATTTGAGTGACCTTTTAATTTATAAATGCCACCTTCTTTTGTTCCAATAACAATTACATCTTCTATGGTTTTTCCTTTAGGCCACATAAGGACTTCACCATCTATGAATGCAACCCTGAAGCCTTTCTTATCTAAAGTTGAGATATAAAACAAATTCTTCATCAAACCTGGTACATATAGTACATCCTTCATCTTCATCGGGGTCCCTGAATCAAGTTTGTAGGTGAACTCCCCCACTCCTTTGATAGGGTACTGGTAATTATCTCCAAGTGTAACTTTCTAGGGAAAGCTCTTTTCTATGAGGCTAGAGAGAATGTCTCTCTGACCTGTCATGTGCTTAGAAGCACCACTATCTATGAGCCAAGTGTCCTCTCCAAGTGACACTAATCATGAGGAGGAAGAGAATAAGACATAGTCTTCAATCTTTTCTTTAATCATCTTTGTGGGTGGCTCATCATCTTCAACTGCATGGGCATGGTGTATTTTGTTATTTCTCTTCTTGTATTATTCTCTTCTAGTTGGACAATTCTTAGCAATATGTCCCATCTTGTTACAATGGTAACATTGATAGGAGGATAAATCGTTTTCTCTTCTTTGACCTTTTTTAAACTTCTGGAATCTCCATGGAGGGTGAGATTCTTTATGTGGGTGGGTCTCCTACTTGAAGTGAGACCTTCTCTTTCCTCTAGTATGAGCAGCTAGGGCTTGATTTTCATCCCTTAAAAGAATTGCTTCTTGGTTAGCTACTTTTGCTTCTTCTTGAACACATTCTTCCCAAAGACTGTCAAATTGTAGTTTCTCCTTTCTTGCACAAATAGTTTGGATGAATGCATCCCAAGGTCTTGTGAGACCATTAAGAGCTGTCATTATGAGTTCATCTTCATCTAGGTAGTCTCCAATTGATTCTCGTTGTTCCTTGAATTGAGAAACCCTAGAGAAATAGTCATGAACAATTTCTCCTTTCTGCATCTTTGTATTCTTGAGCTGGGTTCTCAAGTTCATCTTCTAGTTAATGTTCCTTCCTTCATACATTCTGGTTAGGGCATCAAAAATTTCTTTTGGAGTATTCTTAGAGGACACTTGAGGGATCAATGGTCTTTAATAGAGTCTGCAATGATTCTTTTGACCCTAACCATATCCTTCTGGTACTTTACTTTAGCTGTAGCATATGCGGCTTCTTGTACATTTTCCTTGATGAAGCTTGCAAGGTCATTCGCTTCAAGAACGAGTGCAATCCTATACTTCCAGGCACAAAAGTTATACACACCTTCTAACTTGTCAAGAAGCTTAGTGATTGTAGACATCTTGACCTGGAGTTGGGAAAATGACCAAAAAATAAAAGTGCTCAGAAATTAAATTTGAACTTACCAAGAGGTGCGCTTGGCTGAGGCAAGTAGCTTTGTGCAGTTTGTTTTCTGAAACTCCAAATTTTACCCCTTGAAAATGGGCCTGCGCAAATTTGGACTGGTACTTCTAGTACTGGTTCTGGTTTCCTAGTTTTCTGATACCAGTGAAAACTAGGGTTTCACTTTTCGGAGGCTCTAGTCACTGAAAAGGCACGCTCAAGTTGCCAATGAGTTCGCTAGGCTAGGGCACACTTCCCTAGATAGTTTTTAGGCTGAAATTCTCTTCCAACAAAAAGCCTTAATTTTCTTGTACGACAACAATGGTGTTTTTGATAACCCAGTGAAAGGTGCTCTATTCAATCAAGCTCTGATACCATGTTAAATTTAGAGCTGCTATTAAGTTGTTTTCAATTTACTAGACAATAATAGCATAAGAAGGATCACTGAAAGATACACAATCAAAAGGTACACAACATTTATCTTGGGAAACCCTCATGGGCGAGAAAACCCAACAAAAACTTCCTTAATATAGATTGCCAATACAATGCCAAGATAATAAACCAAACACTAGAGAATATCCAACACTAAGCAATGCACCTCTCTCTTCTTTCTTCCGACAACTGGCAACTGCAACTACTTTCAAACTTGCGCACTAGATGAGTGACTTTATTGAGTGAGCTAATGAGGCACCTTCCAGTCTTATTTATCCTAGGTGGCAGGTGCTAGGGTGGTGTCTCTTCATCAAGCAGGGTCGACTTCTTCTTTAGTGGCTAAAACCACTTTAATTAGGCATAGGGGCCAACTTCTTAATTAGCAACATATAATTAGGATTTGACCAATCCACAAAAGGTGATTTGGTGTTATACAAAGCCCGATGTGATTAATCCACAAAAGGGGATTGATCTATGAGATAATAGCTCAATAATAAGTAGAATATTCTTTGCAGTTACAATATTTCAACATGTGACATTTTTATGAATAAGAGATCATAAGATGTCATTTTAACATAACTCTCCCTCATTGTGAGAAGTATTGGTCTGGAATTTTCGCTATCTTTGGCAATATTGTTTCTTTTAGCTCTCTTTTATGGCTATTGATTGACGAATGGTTGGTGGAAGTCTAGCTCTAGCCTTGGAAGGCTTGTCTTGTGCTCTTATGGTGGATTGTCTTAGTATCTCTCTTGATCTTGGTATGGTCTTTTACTATTATGCTATCGTTTTTTTCAAGTCAAGGATTGTTGTGCTAGGAGCTAGGTGAGAAGTATAAGGGAAAATACACCCCCACCATAGTCTTCATCATTTTATTGCTTCATGTTATTGATTAAACAAGGGTTTGCTAAGAGAAGTATAAGGGCATACACCCTCTTATCGCAAACCTTAGCTAGAAAAACTTTCCTTGGGAAGTAAAAGGGATTACACCCCCAATGAGGTAGCTTCTCTAGCTCTTACTTCATTTGACTCCTTTAACCCAATAGTAAAGTTACTAGTCATATATGTTTGCATTGGAGAAATAAAATCATTGCCTTGGGAAACACAAATTTTGATCTTTTGAAAGGTTTCTTGCTTGAAGTTGGTTTGCCTAATTGAAAGAAGTCTTCCCCTATTAGGGTGTCCCCTCTCTCCCACTACTTCTTGCTGCCGTTATAGAATTACATCTTCAGCCATTAGGGTTGCAAAAACCCTAACTCATTTGCTTGAATAACTCTCTTATCAACCATTGGATTTTGCTCAAAGTTTGCACACTTATTCTCCTTGGTCCAATGAACTTTTTGGCAAAGTTTGAGGGGATTTCAGTGGTTGATTTTCTTGTTGTAATACATTGAATGTTACAGCCATAAGGCTGATATAATTTGTTGCAGACAAGTTTTTTACAACAACCTTATCTTTTATGTTAGAATATTGGTTTTTCATCTTGAGTTTAGCTAGTCATTTACCAGTATTTCTCTTGCATTTTCTACTTGATCTCTCACATTTATTGAACAACTTATAGTACCATATTATTGCTGATATATACTATTATCTATTGCTGCAAATTAGGGACATCAAGCTTAACTTGTTGATTCAACAAACATACATCATTGCAAAGTGTTTTTTCTTGTGTCTCAGGTAGATATTTCACCATTTGCAAGTTACTTAACATACTTGACAAACTTTGGACCTTCTCAAGACTTCATTCCACACATTTCACTCCACTTAGATTTGATCTCTAGGGGTTTCACTTCCATTTCCCTCTATCTCCATCTCAATCCCCCTAGGGTCATCGAGATCGCCTCCTTAGAGTGACCTAGTCACCCTTGAAGTGCAAGACCTACATCGAGGTGACATTGGGTGTAGGAATCCCAAGTTGTAGCACTTGCTTTGTGGTTGGGTTGGGTTTTGTCCAACCTACAATTTGTGCTATAACATGATTAAAAGAATGCACCTACCCTTTACCAAGACAACAACAAACATTATGGCAATTTACAAGCAATAAGTGATATTAATTATTTAGCAAGAAAATGAACTTATAAGAAATGGTGCTAGCCAAATAAGTATGTGAAGCATTTAAGACATGTACAACAACATAGGATAAGAAATGACATTTGCAATACTTTCTTTAGAAAATGCTTTGAATGACAACGTAATGAAATACTTGAACACCTAGATGATAATGCTATGTCATATGCAGACTCTGAATTTGTTAGGATTGTAGATAAACTTAGAATAAGCTGCTACAGGATGGATGTAACAACAACAAAAGGAAATGTGACAGCTGTAATAACATCCATAAAATGCAATTGAATAGACAATATAACAAGATACTTAAGGTCTCAAATGATAACACTTTGTCTCATGCAAGATCTAGATATATATCGATCAACCAATAACTTTTAAACGATGTCTAAGAACACTGTATCGATCAATCACTAATTTTCAAATTATGGAAAATTGAGGATGAATTAACGAGTGGCTAGCATTGTAACTTATGTAGCCCTCCGCATTGCAAACATACCCATAAAATTTCATCTAATGTTGAGTTAATATGGTCATGTTATGTCCAAAATAATATTTTGTCTCTATACTTATTTTTAACATAGGCCATCATTTGTTGATGTGGAACCTTTCTTACATACCTGTTGATGTGGCACCTTGAGTCCACCTAAAATCCAAAGGTGATGCCATGTCACCCCTCTCGGTTGTCTCAGCCTTGCTTCAACATCCCTATGGGTCCTTTCCTTCTTCCTTTCACTTTTCCTTTCTTTATTATTATTATTATTATTTTAAATATTTGTGGGCCTCACCCATAATTGACAATCCACCCGACACCTTGTCATTGGCCCGTGTTTTCTTTAGGTCCCCATCCCACAATTTTTCCTTCCAACGTGCATCTCCCACCTGCACATAGGCATTATTTTCTTTTGGAATGACCAATAGGTACCTATATCCAATTAGCAATGGCTCTCTACCTCCAACATTTCATTCCCATTATAAAAAAGAACAAGAATGAATGAGAATGAATGAGGATGATTGAGGAACCCCCCAACAACAAA
>JZKD02S1824750.1:1396629-1407286 GCA_000966675.3 Picea glauca | reverse complement strand
TTTTTAATAAAGATTGTTATATAGACTAAATTGGACTTTAATTATGTCTTAAAATATAAGTTGTTAATGGCCAAGGATGATAATTAATATTTAGAATAAGTGAATAATAAGTTATTGTTATGACTATTATATGATAAATTACAAATTCTTTTGTGTCGAAAAGCTAGCTTTGATTTCATCAATCATGCTCTGTTTCAATTCCGCACAATATCGACCAGACCTGGTACTAGTCATGAGTTTTGTTCTTGATATCTTTTTCCTCAAAATACTTGTATTTGTTCCAAAAAGGAAAATTGTTGCCACCTATAATTAGTGATCGTTTAATACATGTTTACATTAATTGGTGATGTGGTAAATTAATTGACTTTAGATTGGGAGTGGAGGTTAGTTTTAAGTTTAATTATAGTGTTATCCCTTTCAGAATATAATAAAGACTTGATAATTACAACCTGGTCTTGATGAAAGTAGACACTGTTATGTTTTAAAAATATTGTTAATTAGATTGCTTGTTAGTTATGGTTTTTATATAAGGTGGACATGATTATATCCTAGTCAGTAATTGAAACTTCTTAAATTGTTGTATATATATATATATCGCTTATACTTGTGATCGATTCGACGAAGGTCGTTACATATGGTATTAGAGCGAGTTCAACCCTACAACATTGGATTGTTACGCCTTCGATTGTGTTAACTAAATGATTAAAATTATATCTCTAATTAAATTTTTAAATTGTACATGCATGTAATCATGGTTAGAGGACGCAGGGGATGTAGACGACGTGGTTCTAGAGGAAGAGGCGTGACACCTCTGATAGTATCCATGCCAGAAGGTTATAACCCCCAGGGAGATGACCAGATTACTGAGCATGAGAAGGTTTTTGTGGGAGATGTTGTAGGTAAGATGAGATTCTTCCAGAGGATGTCATATGCATTGATTAAATTCTGGGATCGAGATGAGGCCAGAGCATATGTACCCAATGCGGGTTAACAATACACTCAAGCTCATAGTAGTAGTATGAATAGGGAACTCGAGAAGGTGAAGTTTCTTGAGTTTATGGGTTCCACAAACAACTCAACCATCGAGGCATGGTTGGAGAATATGGCGATGTGTTTCGCACTTCGTGATTATACCTCCAACATGAAATTCCACATCGCAGCATTTTCGCTAAAGGGGAGTGCTCTTCTATGGTGGAAGATGCTCCTACCTCAACCAAACATGGTTGTCGAAGACGTGTCATGGGAGTTGTTCAAGGACCGGTTTCAGGAGAGGTACTTGTCCGAAGAATTCATTGAGCGCCAACTCAATGAGTTCAACACCTTATGATAGGGTGGTCGTACGGTGCTAGAGAATGACGCAAGATTCATGGAGCTACTTAGGTATGCTCCACATTTGAACATGGAGAAGTTAAAGGTCAACAAGTTTGTGTTCGGCCTTAACTTCAAAATTCGTGCAAAGGTGAGGATTCTAATGCCTTAGACGTTGCACGATGCAGTTCAGAAGGCCCTCATAGCTGAGGAAGAGATGAATAGTGGGGGTCAGGGAAAGACTCCTTTTAGAAAGACTGAAAAAACGTCGTCAGGAATGCAGCAGCATTAGACACTAGCCAAAGAAAATATAGGGTGATGCAAACCCCCCTTCCCTCGAAAGGGCTACTCAACTTCTTGGTCTAGGATCGTTTGGATTCACTGAGTCGGAACAACTCCTTGGGTCCCCATGGGCACCCGTAACGACTCTACCTGCACACACAAGTTTCCTCCACAAGTGACCATGACTATAACCGTGGGTTTACCGCTTCGCAGTTCGGACTTTGGGGATATCCCAAATCCTTCCCTCAACCTTTCTCGAAGTGCTCTTTTCCGAGGTTCCGAACTTCCACCACGCGTCTCCTTGGATTCACTGACCCCACGTTTGTTCGGACTTTGCGACTTCGCGAAACTCTAGGCCTTCTGCCCACAACCTCTAATCTTCCAATTCCTGAACTCCCTAATCCATTGCCACGTGCTCTCCTGCGATCAACGGTCAATATTGAATCCCGACTTCAGACTTTGCAACTCTTCTTTCATCAATTCCTCAAACTTGCCGAACTCCAAAGTATTTTGAAACACCCCACAACTATCTTCCATGTAACTTTAGCAGATCTAATGGTTTGGAATTGTTTGCCTTCTTCCAGGAACAAATCTCACATTCATTGACTTTCAGTGAAGACTTCAGGGGCTTCTCTCCTTGAAGAATTTCGTCGCTCTCCCTCCTGAACTTTTCCTCTTCGATTCTCCTTTGTCCCTCTGAACAATCTCTTCGACACTTCGTCGAGATTGCGATCTATGGACACCTTGCAACAGATTCCCTTTCTAGAGTCGGCCCCAATGTGGATGAACTTTGCACTCCTTGCGGTTGTTCCCCCAGCTGATTTTGTCTCCCATGACTGAAATCACGCTAATCCTCCTGAGCTTCTGAGTCTGAAAACTCTATCTCGCTCTCCTTGTAGACGTCAATGCACTCCTTGCATACATATGAGTTTCACTGTCTCTTCCGAGCCCTCAAGTCAAAATAGACTCAGTCACACACTCTTTGTAGACACTATGCACACCTTGCACTTGCTCACTGAAGATAAATGATTGAAACTCATCTACTCCTTACAACGACTCATACATTCAACAAAGTAAATGCAGTCATGGATTCAAGAACATAAATAACAGAGTATTTAAAAATAACAGAAACTCTACCATTCATTCAGATACACACATAATCAACACACATTTGGGACAATATATCTCTGTTATATTCATCCAACTGAAACTTGTATACATATGTACATTGTTCTTCACTACTCCTTAACTTATACAAGATAGATTCAACTATTGCTCGGTTCTCCTCTATTTGCAACAACAATGATCATCAACAACAACCATTGACAACAACTTCTAATTGGACAATATTACAAAGATTTATAAAAAGAGGTTCTCTTAGAGTCTTCCCTCCAACTATTCTATGCTATCTTAATGGAATTGAATTCTATCAACTAATTAACACTTATTACAATAAATATCGAGTCAGATAGATAAGAGCGCAAGCTCCAAATCTGTACTATGATATTTCTCATTAAAGAAAAATACATTCCTCATCGATCTTACATGATGGTTCAGCCTTCAATCATTAAAGACACTCATAAATCAAAAATATTTGTCAAATACTACATTAATACATTGATTGTTTGAAATTCAAAATATTTCAAAATGTACGCTAGTGCGCCTAACTGTCTTTCACGCTTATGCTTTGCTGGCGATTCTCCTGCATCACAGGGCATTGAGATACACCTAGAGGACCTATGTTCATGACACTACTGCAACAAACTCCTCAACAGAGGACTCCTTACGGAGGACCACAACAATAACAACGTCATCTGCAACAAAAACAACAATTTAGGCCTATTCAACAGAACATTCCAAGATCACAGACTGTTAGGCCAACAACTTCTACTTCGGGGACCATGAGCACTGGATTGAAGAATGGATGTTGGACATGTGGAGAGCCACATTACCAGTGAGACTGCTCTATTGAGAAGGCCAGAGTGGTTCGATATCAGGACCCAATGCATTTGGATATTTGGGTAAGGCCCACAGGATACATGCATCGGTGAACAACTGCCAGGCCGAGCACCAGTCCACTTTACTTGAGATGTTGGGTACAATCGCTTACCAAAATTTTAGTATATTGATGGATCTGGGTGCTACAAAGAGCTTTATCTCTAGTGCAACACTAAAGAGAATTAAGGTAAAGGTAGTCAAGAAGGATGAGTTCATATACGTAGAAATGGAATCAGGTACCAAACAGAAGGTTGGAGGAAAGGTTACAGACTGTAGCATTAACTTGGGAGACTTTGTAATGAAGGTAGATATTTATTTCATGATATTAGGATATTATGACATAGTGATTGGTATGGACTGGCTAGAATTGCACGATGCGATACTTAACTGTATGAAAAAATTGTTAAATCTGATAGATGATTTTGGACAGAGTAGAACGATTGTAGGAAGGAACTAGGGAGTGTCCTTGATATTTATTTCTTCCCTACAACTACATAAGAGTTTTTGCAAGGGGTGCAAGATTTATGCAATCTTAGTGCTAGACAAAAAGGGCGAGGCGAACGGATTAAAAAAACTTCCTATAGTGCAAGAGTTTGCATATGTGTTTCTAGAAGAGTTATCAGGTTTATCACCTGAAAGAGAGTTGGAGTTTACTATAGAATTGAATCCTAGAACTGAACCGATAGCCAGAACGCCATATCAGATGTCAACGCCTGAATTACAGGAGTTGAAAATGAAATTGAAGGAATTGTTGGACTTGGGACTTATACTTCCAAGTGTGCGGCATTGGAGTGCACCAATTATTTTCATGAGAAAGAAGGATGGATCATGGATACTTTGTATTGACTATCGCCAATTAAAAAAAATGACGATCAAGAACCAGTATCTGTTACCTGGAATAGATTATTTGTTTGACTAGATGAAGGGAGCGACAATGTTTTCAAATATTGATTTGAGATCAGGATATCACCAATTACGGATTAAAGAAGAATATATCCCTAAGACCATATTTATGAAGAGGTTAAGAAACTACGAGTTTACAGTTTTATGATTCGGATTGATGAACGCCCTGGGGGTATTCATGAGTTTTATGAATGGGGTGTTCCGTGAATACTTGGAAAAGTTTGTTCAAGTATTTATTGATGACATACTGATTTATTCTTGGATGAAATAAGAACATTAAAAACATTTAAGATTGGTCCTAAAGTGTCTACGAGAAAACAAATTGTACGAGAAACTATCAAAATATTCTTTTTACCAATCAAAGATTCATTAATTGGGAAACAACTATTGTTGTGGATCCAGCGAAATTAGAAGCTATTATGGAATGGCCAACACCAAGAAATGTACAATAAGTATGTAGCTTTATGGGTTTAGCAATATATTACCAAAGATTCGTAGAAGGTTTTTTGATGATAGAAAATCCGATCACGGAATTGCAAAAGAAAACTAAGAAGTTTGTTTGGACAGAGAAATGTGCGGAAGCATTTCAAAAGATTAAATAATTGTTAATGACAATACCAATACTGAAATTACCCGGCATGGACAAGGAATTCTTGGTATGCACAGACACATCCAAGAAAGGCTTAGGAAGATTTTTGATGCAAGACGGTCGAGTGATCGCTTACATTTTAAGGAAATTGAGAAAGCATGAAGAGAACTACACAACACATGACTTGGAATTATTAGCAATTGTATATGCCTTAAGAGTTTGGAGACATTATATGATTGGACAAAAAATCGAATTAAAGACATATCATTGTCGATTGCAACATATATTCACACAGAGTGACTTGAACGCGCGACAAAGGAGTTGGTGAGAACTACTTAGCGAATACGACTTTGAAATTAATTACATTAAAGGAACGATGAACAGAGTGGAAGATGCATTGAGTCATAGACCATGCATATTCTCAGTAATACCACTTAAGATGAATCTTCGAGAAAATATTCTATCCTTACAGATTGACGATGATTGGTACAAGGACGTTAAGAATAATATTGGACAAGATACCATGATGTTACCGAAGTATGAAAGTTATTCATTAGACAATGATGGCTTGTTGAGATTTAATGGAAGAATTTATGTACCACCTAACAATGAATTAAGAAGTTTGATCTTGAGCGAAGTGCATCGAGTAGTGTACATGGCTCATCCGGGTGTCATGAAGATGAAGGAAGACCTTAAACCTTTATTCTTCTGGAAGGGAATGAAAGCATAAATAATTAGTTATGTGGCGAGATGTATAGAATGTCAGCAAGTGAAGGATGAACATAGACATATGATAGGATTACTACAACCACACTCTATTCCGGAATCGAAGTGGGAGGTCATTTCGATGGACTTTATCACTATATTTCCACTAACAAAAAGGAGGCATGATTCGATTTTCATGGTAGTGGACACTTTGACAAAGAGTGTACACTTTATTCCCGTACGTATGACGTATTAGGCACTAGACATAGCAAGAGTATTTATCAGTGAGATTTTCAGATTACATGGAGTACGAAGAGTAATCATATCCAATCAATGATCAATGTTTACATAATGGTTTTGGACTAGTTTCTAAGAGGTCTTGGGAATGCAACTGAATTTCAATACAATGTATCACCCTGAGATAGGCGGACAAACAGAGAGAATGAAACATATTTTGGAGGATATGTTGCGCATGTATGTAATGGATAAAAAAAAAATGTTGGAAATATTTCTTGCCACTAGTAGAGTTTGCATACAACAACAACTATCATAGTACCATTAAGAGGGCACCTTTTGAGTTTCTTTATGGGCGACTGTGTCGAACGTTGTTAAGTTGGGATCGAATTGAGGATAGGGTCTTGGTAGGACCAGAAGTGATTCAAGAAATGGAAGAACAAATGCAATCGATAATATTGAGGATTGAAGAGGTGCAATATCAACATAAAATTTATGTTGATGCGCATCGTGTTGACCAGAGTTATGCAATTGGTGACAGAGTTTTCTTACTGGTAAAACCGCTCAAGAGTTCGATCAAGTTTTGAAAGGGTACTAAGCTCTCTCCTAGGTTTGTGGGACCTTTCAAAGTTGTGGAAAAGAAAGGACCTATGGCTTCTCAACTAGCCTTGCCTGATTCTTTGAGGCGTATGCATGATGTATTTCATGTATATGTTTTGAGACATTATATTAGTGATCCTTCACATGTTATTGACATGAGTTATTTGTAGGTGTCAGATGGTGGTGCTCTCATGGCAGAGCCAATCCACATTCTGGACCATCAGATTCAACAACCACGATGTCGAATAGTCGATCAGGTCAAGTTCCAATGGGACAACTATAGTCCACACTCGGTTACCTGGTAGCACGCATATGAGATGCGTCAATAGTTTCCATACTTGTTTGATAGATTAAACATATAGATCTATTTCAGATACATTTATTTACTTGAATTTATATACTATACAAACTTTGGGACGAAGTTTAAAACAAGAGGGGGTGTTTGTAACATCTCTCTCTACTGAGCACACTTTTATTGAATTATTCTTTGAGGACAGTTGTGTGCAAGTGATCTGGTTATGGTACATTGTGATTTTGTTTTGATTATGGACTATAAATGATGATGATGATGATGTGTTGTGACTTGTTGTTATTTGCAGATGCTATGGACGAGTTTTCCTGAGTGTGCAGGACACATGACAGGTTATGGATGTTGATGGCATCAATGGAATTCCGTGGACTCCAGATTGAGTCAGGGAGTGAATTGTATTTTGATTGAGTATTTAATTTTACGCACTTGTGACGTATGATTGATTATAATATGATTTATGTATGTGGATTATTGACACAGTTTTTATCAGTGGATGTAGGCTTGATGTTGCCTGCTAATCCGACTCATATAAGGAGTAGAGGGGCCATGCACACAAACCATAAATTTGAGGGAGAGGTGTGGCAGTGTCCCTGCCACGACCTACTAGCACTCTTGTCATGACCTGAATTGTAGGTTAATGATTACCTATTTCTAGAGGTACATGATGCTGTGAGGGCAGATTGAGACAATCGTTCACGAGGAAAACTAAGGGGCACACAATAAGGCAAAATCCTTATTCCTTATAAGCCCTTAGTCTCTCACAAGGTCAACTGAGTGGAGTGTTGACTCCAAGGGTTGGAAAAACGTCCAAAACCAGTCAAAGGTGAGTGGCACCCTTGGAGCACAGAGGTACGTCTTGAAGGGAACGTTGCGTAATTAAAAATTTGAGTCAATAAATGTAGGTGGCCTAAAAAACATTGAAATAATTAGACCTTGGTGGATTAAAATAATTAATTAAATAGTGAATTTATTAATTATAAATCCCAATAAAAGTCTAAACCTAAGTCTAATTCTAAATTTAATTAATGGACTAAATTAATTATGACATAAGTTAAAAGATTGGAGAATAATCAAACCCTACGAAAAAGGGGAATACAATCTAAAGATTGGATAAAATGCACATGTGTTCATGAAAATAATAAAAAGGATTTTTAAAATAGAAAGAAATAAAATATGAGAGAATAGGTGTACAGATAGAATAGTATCTAAAGTCAAGATACCACTAGTCTAACTAGAAGAAGAATCATAATCCAACTCTAACTAAGATCTAGTTAGGAGACAATCATTAAATGTGAATTTCGGGAACAAAGGGACAACTAAGAGAGAAAATATGAACACATTGGGGAATGTGAGGGAAATTGGCTTTTTAAATAAAATAAAAATGGTAATTACTTGTGCAACTTGGGGAGAGTGTGACAAGTGTGTGGATGAATAATCATAATTATTCTAATCTATAAAGTTAATTATTTGTGCATGAGAACATATCTTAGTGAGGAAATTTATATAAAACAAATGGTGAAGAAGGAAAATGGATTTCAATTATTCTGGGTAAGGTTATGCTATCAAAACTATTGTGGACTGTGTTTTACTTGTGAGAGTTGGGATACCAAGCTTGAAGAAGGAGTGGAATCTCTTCCTTGCGACGCAATGTTGGAGTTATTGCATTTTGTTTTTTTTGTGTGGCCCCTTTGTGGCTCGGGGGGATAAGGAGGAAGAAGAGTACCCCTAGTGTTGAATGAGAGGTATCGGTGAGGATTTTGGATTAGCAGGAACGAGAGAGGGAGCATCGTGCAACTACTCAGGATTGAAGATCATTTTGGCTATCGACATTCGTGGTTCATGGTATTTATTTTACGGTCATTACTTAGAAGTTTGGATTTGTTATCGAATAGTTAGGAAATGTAGAATCTTAAAATGTTGATCTAAAAATGAAAGGACCCTTTAATTCTATTTGCAATGGTGTTTCAATTATTGGGTTTTAAATTGTTTAATTGAAATACTGAAAATCCTATTGTTGAAACTTAAAAGAGGGTTGTAGATCAAATAATTGTAAATCTATTGTTGTAACTTGAATCACCATAAATTGTACTGCTGTAAATTCTAATGTTGCATTGCTAGAAGTTGAAATTTGAACTATTGTAAAATTGAATCTCTTAAATTGGTATTCTATAAATCAAATTACAAATTAATTCATGAGATTCTTAATAACTTTTTTGTTAGTAGAATGGTTTAATTTGATTTTATTGTGTAGAGATTCAGTCGATTGAATGTAAAATTTCACTTGTATTTGAGTAGAGATTTTGAATAGTTGAATTTTTGGTAAATTCCTGGATATGTAAACGGAATGTTTTTATTAATGAAATCATTATGGTTACCTGAGAACCTGAATTTAACAGGATGTTGGTTTCTTACTTGCTTATCGATCAATTATTCATTTTCGTTTAAGTAAATATATTGTTGTATTCGAATGGTAAGTATAAATAGTCATGATTATCAAACCACTCAATTAGAAGAATGAGCTAAGAAGCCAATTACTGGCAAGTAAAATTACGGGTTTGAATGCCTGTACATTTCATTTAAAAGGTAGTTATAAATTAGAAAGATATTTTTCAATCAGATTATTAATTGTTAATGTTTCGAGATTTCTAATGGTATTATTATGTGACAATTAGTAAATTTACAGACTTGTTACGTCACATAACCTGTTGGCAATCATTTCGGTATCTTCGAAGTTCTGCATATAGTTAGGCGACCTTCTGACTAATCATATATCCTAATTACGCTTGTGTTGGATTGTCATCGTGGAATCTGACCAACTCTTAATAATAAAAAAATTGTTTAACAATTGCTTAAATTTTGATTAAGGATATTTAGAATATTTGAACTTGTAATTAAATCTCCTGTGCAGTGATATAATTACCCTCACAGTCTTTCTTAAATGAAGTTTACCTATGGAACTATGTATTAGATTTTAAATTGCTTAACACCTTAAAGTTAAAATTCTTGTTTTCAAAATTCAATGAGTTATTACTACCCTCAGGACACAGGTTGAGTTGATATGATGTATTTTTCTCCACGATATGATTGTGTTGGAGTTTTTGTACGCCGCAAAATTGACACTTGGAAAGTTGTTAATCTATCGTACCTAGTAGTAAGACTTAGCCTTAAGTTTTACTTCCTTGTCTCAATCCAAGAACTTCATCATTAAGATGTTAGGTGAGAGTTGTCAGTCAATGACTGAAGTTGGGAACGAGATTTTGGATTTTCAGATTTAGAAAATTTTGATCCATACTACTTGGTCGATATGTGGCGATTCCAAGGAAAAATAGTTTAAGTGACCAGACTCGACTTTTACAATGAAGTAATTCTCACAGGATGGTTTTAGATATTAGTTGGATAAGAAACTTTTTCTAAATAAAATCGATTTCTATGAATCATTAAGAATTTTTAAAATCCTTCCTGGATGAATTCAGAGTTTGCATTAAATTTAAGATTGATCTTTAAGTCAGTGGCGATTTAGATCAACTGTTTCATGCTAGACCTTTAATAATGGATTTTATAGCATCGTATAAGATTTCCTTATCTTAGTATTTAGGCGTATATTTCTCCTTGACGTGAATTTGAGATTAGAGAAGTTACGGGCCTAACTAAAATATCTAAAATTCATAGAAAGGAATTAAAAATAAGTTCTAAATGTTCAACTCTTTCATCATATGGAAATATTATCA
>JZKD02S1824750.1:1375413-1396579 GCA_000966675.3 Picea glauca | reverse complement strand
ACACACACACACACACACACACACACACACAAGAAACATATTTGTTGATTTGTTAATAAATATTGTTATATAGACTAAATTGGACTTGAATTATGTCTTAAAATATAAGTTGTTAATGGCTAAGGATGATAATTAATATTTAGAAGAAGTGACCCCTAAGTTATTGTTATGACTCTTATATGATAAATTACAAATTATTTTATGTCGAAAAGCTATCTTTGATTTGATCAATCGTGTTCTGTTTCAATTTCGTGTAATATTGACGAGACCTGGTACTAGTCATGTGTTTTCTTCTTGGGAATTTTGTCCTTAAAAGACTTGTATTAGTTCATGAAAAGAAAACTATTGCCACCTATAATTAGTGACTGTTTAATACATGTTTACATTAATTGGTTATGTGGAATCTTAATTGACTTTAGATTGGGAGTGGAGGTTAGTTTTAAGTTTAATTATAGTGTTATCCCTTTTAGAATATAATAAAGACTCGATAATTACAACCTGATCTTGATGAAAGTAGACACTGTTATGTTTTAAAAATATTGTTAATTAGATTCCTCATTAGTTATGTTTTTTTATATAAGGTGGACATGATTATGATTATATAAATTTAGATATAGATAAACTTATATCACTTATATCAATTATACTTGTGATCGATTCGATGGAGGTCCTTACATTAATGAAAAATTTACAATTCTAACATGTAATTTTTGCATGCACATTTCTTGCAGAATTAGAGGTATAGGAAACATATCTAGTCACTATATGAGGACTAGAAATATGGAGGATGCCTAGGGATATTACAACGATGAGGACAAGGTTATAATTTTATATGTTAGCATGGGAAATGTAGAGACCGAGTCTAATGGACATAGAAGTAGGGTGGAATTAGTGGAGCTAGTTGAAACTATGTGAATATTTCAAAAGGAAGTATAGAGTTATAGAGAAAACATTGAAATAATGATGACAGATTAGGAGGAACTATGACGAAGTGTGAATATGATGTAGAGGCAAGTAAATAAGTATTCTTCCACAAAGAAAGCAAATAGTGTAAGGAAAGTAGCAACACATAGATGTCACGATAGGAGGGATGACCATGGGGGATATATGCAATCAAGGAGTGTTAGAAGACATCATCATCATCATTTACAAGGGCACTTGAACAGAAGAGCACATGCATGTTCAATGTTGGAGAGAAACCCAAGTGTGTCCCTTGTCAGTCAATTCTATTTCCAGAATTTCGTTACATTAAATTCATCAATCTGGTGTTCGTAGACTTGTGAGATTCCGGAAAATATATGCAGGAGTAGGCAACTAATTCTAAGCTAAGCAATTTGAATCAAAATGATTTTCTTGAAAAGACACTTCCAAGAATCAGAGTGAATGATACAAGTGCTCTGTTACAATGATAAGTTAGCTACTTCATGACTTGACTAATTCTTATAGCTTGATCAAACTGAAAATAAACATTGTAGAAATGAAATTATACAGAGTTCAATTGAGGTCAATGGAATTATGTTTCAATCATTAACCACATTCCTTTGATTGATATCAAGAGCATCAGTTGGTTTTGTGATCACTTATAAAATTTAGCCTTCAATGCCTAACTTTGTAAGGAAACCCACACTTGGAGAAACGAAAGAGCATAAAGAAATGAAAAGGAAATGGAATAAGAAACTATTGCAATAATATAACACAACAAAAAGAAAAATAATTGGGAAGTGTATACCAAAGAGAGGGGGCCCTTCCTCTCTTGGCATATACTTCCAAGAAGGACTACAATACAAAACTATTGATATGCAACAACAAGATGTTTATTCTAGCATAAAAAATAATTACAATGATCCTTCCACTCTCTAACTCTTTCACTACTGAACTATGAACTATCTATCTTACCAAGATAAATGATATCCTCTTATATTTATACATATAGGAAGAGGAGTTAAAACACGAGATCATATCCTAAACAAGTGGATCTCATAACCAACAAATCCTATATCCTAAACATGTGGATCTCATAACCAACAAATCCTAGATCCTAAACATGTGTATCTCCTCCACTAAATATTGGATTTGATCTAAGGTATTTGAATAGGATAATACAACATATTTCATGAGATTTGTGTGTCCAAATTTGTGGGTATGAGCCACATCTTGGTCAAACCACTTAGTTACAAAATTGCATGCTAGAATGACTAGTTTTTAGAAATCTCAAACCATACACCCGTTTTTTTGTACTTTTTGTAAATTTTCCTTGAAATTCACCTAAATGACCCCATTTTGCAAAAAACCTATATTTTATATTTTTGAGATGCCTCGTCATGTGGTCATAAATGATGTGGAAAGTTTGACTATCACAACTGCCAATCAGCTGGAGAATTTCTAATAGTTGTAGAATTGCCAACAACTATAAAATTGCATGAGTAAGTTAGGAAATAAAAATATCTTCCCTAAGTAATCATCATAACATGGGAATAAACCACTTTAGTGTAAGTATTTCATGTGAATCTTGTATAAGGTATAAATGGTCAAATGCAAAAATATGAGTGATAAAGGGAATGCTGATGAAGGGGTAAAGTGAATGAAAAATGACTAAATGACATCGTAAAATGTATTATTTTTGAGGTCCAACATATCCCCGACACTCAAATCATTGCATGTCCTCATGTAATAAAAGATACATAGGAGGTAATGTCCAAATATATATGATATTAGGCCTAATTGTAAAGGATTTGTTTTACACTTTGCTTTCTCAAAGTAATTGATACCACAGGGAGATGGATGATGATGTCTAAATAATGAAATATGAAATGTAAAGTGAAGGAATGGAAATTATCAAAATATTCAAGAATTTTATGTACATAAATTCCCAGTTAGATGACTACTTAGGAATAGAAATTGCTTACCCAACTTTACCTTCTCTTGGTGGATGATGGTCTGAGAGACAATTTTCGAACTCTGACTCGCCTGATGTATGTTGATATGACTCTGATGTGATAATATGAGAGGAAAATACTCTGGTTGTAACTCTGAAGATGAAGACTGCTCATGCTTGATGAAGAATGTTGATTGTTGATGCTTCTAAGGAATGTTTGATGATAAATTTGAAGATGACATGGAGAACACTAATACAACTGAAGAAATATTGACGTTGTTGCTACAAACTATAAGAGTTGATCCAAATGTGTTGACTCACTGAACTTATTTCTATAAAAATGATTGAAAATTTGGAAAATTGAAAAATGTTGAAAATCAATGTTGATAGGTGGATAAGAATCTCATGTTGATTTGAAATCATCTCCAAGCTGAGATCTAGTCTTGGAATGTGTGCAACCATTCAAAGCTACAAATTATCTACAAAAAGATGAAAATTTGAAAAGTGTTGAGAATCATGGTTGATAGGTGGATAAGAATCTTATACTGATTTGCAATTATCTCCAAGTCACAATTTAGTCTTGGGATGCATGCAACCATCCAAAACTACAAATCAACTACAGAAAGTTGGTTGCAACTTTTACAAAAAGTTTGACATTTTTTATAAAATCAGTTTGAAAACTTGTTGGTGCATCCCATTTTATACATTTTTGACAAATTTTGTCCCTCCATTACTGAATTTGTTGTATGGGGCAAAAAAACACATGTCTTGGAATTTCTTGGTTCAACTTCAATAATTTATAAATGAAATGCAAAAAGTGCCATATGAAACATATTGCTACAAAATTATGCAAATTATGTATAAATCTATTTCATAATCATACCTTTAAATACCTGTAAATGCATTTTCTGAGAATCTTGTCATCATGTTACTCAATTTTTCAGTTTCTACAAAAAAACCCATGTCTTGAAATTTTTTAATTTTGCCTCATTTGCTTGCAATATTTGTACAAAAAGTACCTCTGAGAAAGGAAAGTTGGCTGTAATAGCCTTTTTGTAGCTACAAAATCACTTGAAATTTTGAAAAAAATTGATTTTCAAGAACATGGTGGATCAAAGAATGATCTTCTACTCTGCTGCTATGAACGTTGAATGAAAAGGACATCTCCACCCATCCCCCACACTCAAGATCTTGCATGTCCTCATGCATGTAAAGTAGGGGAAGAAATGTCTAATGGAAACATAAAGCACCAATAGTCCGTTTGCAGCAAGCAAAAATCCCATTATAGTACCATATCAAAAGGTAGTAATGGGTTTTTTCCGAACACCCTTCTTTTTGTTCTTGCATTTGCATAAGTTTCATTCCGAGATAGCCAGAAAAAAATAGATGTCAAAGAACCAAGCAAGAAAGATGTTGTTTTGAAAATGGTATGAGTAAGGGATGGTTTTCACATCACCTATTTATTGTACATGCAAGGCTAACTTTTGTTATAAATATCTCCACTAAAAAAAGGAGAAAAAATATGAGGACTGCAAAGCAGATAAAAAAAATACCTATCAATGGCCACAAGCTTTATCAATACTCGGCTTCCTCTTCCTGGAGAGTTCCTTTTATTACAATGGTTTTCCATCCCTTTGTGCAGACTCATTAACAATGACAACATACTTTAAATAAATCTCAATGCAACATAACATTTCTATTAAGAATCCATTTCAGCATTTTTCTATATTTTTGAGACTGGATATTACCAACGACAAAGAAATTCCTACAAGATTCACTTTGTAATCGAATATTTTCAGATGCACACATGCTCCCTACCATTCCCATTTCCATACATCATTTTTTTTCTCATTTGAACTTGTACTTGGTAACATATTTGAGACATGTGTGCTCCATGAATTAGTTTCATTATTATTGGAGTTTTTCTTGTTGTTTGCACCGTATAAAAACTTGGACAATCAACGATAGAAATGTTAAATCCCCTTAATAACCACACCTGAGTTATTTTTACTAGGACTTAAAGCAACCAACCTCTCCACAACACCATTATCTCCAACAAATGAAAGACACAATTCAAAAGAAGGTAACAAAGTTAGAGTTAAATTACCTCAGATATTGCGCACAATACATTGTCTTGTTTAATTACTTTTCCCACATGGATTGAAACAAGTGAAACACACAAGAAATGCGCAAGCATCCTAAGTTATCATGTCTTAAGCTGATCTAGAAGACAATAATCAACACTGACATAGGAAACATTAAGTTGTAACATTGGGATTAGCCTCTCATCGGACATTCTGCATTTTACAATTAGAGGAAGCAACAATGCAACGACTAAATTCTTCATCTGACAACCTTGAATATGCATTTCCTAGAGGATGAAAGAAAGTATGATACATCATGGCCACATGAACTACTAAGGCTGCAACTGTTAATGGTCCCATATATCCATAGATCCATTTCTCATGGATTTATCAAACACAATAGAGGAGATATTTTAAATCCATCCACAACTTAAATTATGTGATATATCAATTCAAATAACCTTGCTTATCTCCCAAATATAGCACAATTTTTGGAAATAGTCTACTTGGTTCCAAATGGGCCCGTCCTCCACAAAACCCATGTGGCGGATTTGGAAGATTCTCCTCTATTTGCTCGAAAATGACCCTGGAAATATCTCTCTAGAAACTGATGCAAATTTCATGAACTGTTTCCAAAATTACACATGCTCCTTATGCTACCAAATTGATGATTGAGTCCTCTTCGTTGGAAAAAAAAATTAGAACAAAATGCAGACCATAGGCCTTCCACACAGTTGCACAAATTATGTAATTATGTGATTTAATATAGAGTTGTGAGATGCATAGTTCGAGGACTTCGATGCAAATATTTATTATTGGGAGGCACTTTTCTTCTTAGATATCTCAAAATGGGAAGAATATAGTCCTCATCAACACTCTCCAAGTTGTCAGTTGTATTAAAAATAACATTCTCCAAAATTGCATTAGAAACTGCATTTTAAGAGCCACAATGATAGAATCTATAAGCTCAAAAAGGAACATTTTCCATAACTAAATGCAGGGAGCACATCCTTGTCTGTGCTTTTGTCTGCTAATAGTTAGACACTTTCAACTTGGTCAACAAGCTTGTGAAAAAGAACATCTATTGTAATACGATCATAAAGGACTATGCACAACATTTAGGAAGTTGATACAATGGGTGACATGGGAAGGAGCATGCCAAGGATTTATGCAGCCTTGGACAATAGAAAAATAGACAACCAATCCTAGATAATTGGGGTAGAAGGTAATATTGATAATCATCCCATAGCCATTTTGATTGATTTTGGAGCTAGTCATAGCTATATAGTGTTGAAAGATTGGTTTTCATTGACGTCAACCCTTGAATAAGTCATGAAGCCTTGAAGGTATGGTTATGAAACCCACAGCTGATCGAGGAAAAAGGAAATGAAGGACAGAGTAAATGTAGGCAACTCATTCATGGATGGATAGTATGCATCATGTTGTTTCCAATTATATTTGGTACGCCATGTGGTTCCTCACGATTGAGGATTTATGTCCTTGTGAAGTTGGAGGACCTCCAAGAATGATATAGAAGACCCTAAAAGGTCAACAAGAATTTACAGGTCATTTATTAAAGGTAAAGTAGTTACAACAAGAATTTATTTATGGGTAAAGTGGTTGCAACAAGATAATGTGGGTTATCCCTAAAATAAGGAAAAGGGGTAAAATAGTTACAAGTTATCCACTAAAGGAAGTCACTTGGAAAATATAAATAAGACTTCAAGAGACTCATATTAACACCTATTGAGCACATTGAATATCTGTGTTATAAAGTGTTATGGAAAGATACTATTGACAGATCTGAAACAGTGAGTCTGAGGCAGTGAATTTCAGTGAAGAGAGAAGTTGCAGGAGCCGAAGGGATGAAGTTTATCTTGTTTTTCTAGGGTTTTCCTGAGGCTACCCGTAAGTTGCAGTGAAGGAAGAGAGCGTACATTCATGATTTGCAGTGAAGGAAGAGAACACACATTCGTAGGGTTTAATGAAGGAAAATGCAGACACACAAACAAGAAAAGAAACCCACGAGTTTCATAGGAAATAGGGCGCATACATCCGTGAGACACAATGAGATAGAACATAGACATCTGAGAGTTTACAAAGAAAAGGGTGCGGATCCATTGAGGAAACTAAATTTCAGAAGATCAAATCCATCAGGTCAGCTACAATTTGAGAGGTATGGTTTACTATGTATGTTAGGGTCTATATTCTGCAGTAGTCCAACACAAAAATGTCTTAGTAGTTCATGAGTATTTGATTTGGGAGACTTTATTGTGGATTTTGGTATGCGGGTTTGAGACATAAGGGTTTGAGTGGAGTTGATGAAGTACAAAAACAATGACAATGATAGATCAATAACAGATTGATTGATTCAGTGGTAGTGACAGGTTGTTTATATTTATATTTCTGGGTGGTTGGACGGATCAAGGAAAGGGGGTCGTAGCCTCCTTCTGGTTGGTTTTCAAGAATTGGGGAGTTGGAGTTTCCTTCACGTTGGAGCATGAAAACTAGAGGGTTGGAGCATGAAAATTAGGGGATTGGAGCCTCCTTCTAGTTGTAGCTAGAAAATAATGAAGTTGGTGCTTCCTATGAATGTATTTCTTTTGACATATAAGAAATTCATTCCATGGTTTTCTCCCGCATTGGGTTTCCACATAAAATTTTGGTGTACTATGTATTTGTGGTTGCTTATTGTTCATGATTGATTTATACTTCTAATGATACATTAAATGCTAATGTTAAATTTTTTAACATTGCTCATGAAGTTAAATAATACATATTTTGATTAAAAGTGGTAATAAAGTACTCAAATTGATTCACCCCCCCTCTCAATATTTCAATAATTAGTATCAGAGAGGGTCCTTCAAGAAATAGTTTAACCACTAAAAGGATATTATGGAATATGATAAGATTGGAGCACCAGGGTTTGATGGAAATAAGTATGCCTTTTGCAGTAAAAGGATACAAGCCTTTTTTCAGGCGCAAGTATTTGATGTTTGGCAGTCAATAGTAGACGAATATGAAACACCAACCACTCCCCCAACTAACAAATATGGAAAGAAACTCAACGAAAAAAACTCAAAGGATAAAGGAACCATTTTGAACAGTCTGGATGATTCACTATTTGTCAAAGTATTATGTGGTTTTTCCCTGCATTGGATTTCCACATAAAATTTTGGTGTACTATGTATTTGTGGTTGCTTATTGTTCATGGTTGATTTATACTTCTGATGATACATTAAATGCTAATGTTAAATTTTTGAACATTGATCATAAAGTTAAAGAATACATATTTTGATTAAAAGTGGTAATAAAGTACTCATATTGATTCACCCCCCTCTCAATATTCCAACAATTGGTATCAAAGCAGGTCCTTCAAGAAACAATTTAACCACTAAAAGGAGATAATGGAATATGCTAAGATTGGAGCACCAAGGTTTGATGGACATAACTATGCCTTTTGGAGTAAAAGGATGTGAAACTTTTTAAAGAACAAAGATTTTATGTTTGGCAATTAGTAGTAGACGCATATGCAGCACCAACCACTCCCCCAATTGACAAATATGGAAAGAAACTTAGCGAAAAAAAATCAAAGGCTAAAGGTACCATTATGAGAAATCTAGATGATTCATTATTTGTAAAAGTTATACATTGCAAGAATACAAAGGATATTTGGGATAAACTTCAAAATATTTACAAAGGACATACCAAAGTCAAGGGGGCTAAGCTTCAAACCCTTAGAGCCAAGTTTGTGTTGATGATTTGGTAGCTATGAGAGGTATTTCCTTTTGGACAACTTTTCTTAGAGAAGAAGAAGATTACAAGAAGTCAAAGGAAGACCATTGAACAATTGAAGAACACCCTAGAAAACAATAAAGAAAATTTGAAGACCTAGAATAAGAAGTCAGCCCCAGACAGATGCCCAGATTAATATAAATACAAGTCTGGGTCAGTTCATTTGTATAGCCACACAATTATCCTTCTGTAGTGTGCACTAGGCAGTTTCATCTGGAGTTGCAACAATTTCACTATTTTTCATTTTTGGTTCTCTTGGAGAGTGCACCCCAATTGGGGAAGGATATTCTTGGTGGCTCTTGGTGTTTTCTCTTTTTCACTATCTCTGGAGGAGTTACGCTAAGGTTGTGTGGTACCACCCAGTTTCTTCATTCTAGTTGTCAGTTGCAGTTACAGTAGTAGTAGAAGTTGCAGTTGCAAATGTAGTTTTAGTAGTAGTTGCAGATGTAGTTGCAATTACCAGTTGTTCCAGTTATATGGTGTTCTATCTTTCTCTAGTCATGCTCCTACCTTGCGCCAGTTCTGTGGTGTTTCTCAGTTGTCTACCCTCGCTAGGGTTTGAAAAGAAGAAGAAAAGTATTTGTTATCAGGGTTCTTCATTGTTGGTTTTCTCTTGTGAATAGATATTCTTCATGGTTGTATTGGAATATTGGAAATATTCTCTCTAAGAAAAGTTGGATGGGTTCCCCCCCCTTGAGTTTTGGGTTTTCCCAGGAAAAATCTTTGTGTCTTCTTGTGCTTGTTTATATGATGCTTATATATTTTAGTATATAATTATTGAATAAAAAAAAAGATAAAAATTCTATGGAAAATCTAATGTTAATGAAACTAATCAAAATATAACATGGTATCAGATCAGGTTAACTTCATAATGGTCTAACCGTTGGAAGAAAGATCGTGAGATTTTCCACATTGTCACTGCACATGCAATTTGTCGCTACATAGTTTTCTTTGTCAAGCTCATTGAGCACTTATTATAAAAATGTCTGGGACAAACTCCACCACTGATCAACCCACCCTAGCCAAGTTCACCTACTACATCTCTCATATTGAATCTCCGTCAAAATTGAACTTTTAGGGTTTTAGGCTTGTTGACATTTTCCTAGACATTGAAATTTTTGATTCATATTTCTAACTTTTTCTTATTGATATAATGTCTCAGATTAGAAGAAAAGTATGGATGGTGTACTTGTATATAAGACGAGGGTGTTTGCAGGATATGTACACTTGGAAAAAGTACATTTATCCAAGTAGTGATAGTAGATCCAAAGGGATCTTAGATCTAGTGTGCTTAGAGGAAGCCCAAGAGTTGGAGGGAGCAGTAACGATATCACCTATAGTATAGAACAACTCAAATGGGACAACAAAAACTATATTCCAGGTTTGCATATCAGGTTTGATATTTTATATTGTTGCATCTTAAGTAAGTGTTGTAACTAGAATAACAATCTTTAGAGTTCTATTATTGCTAATGCTATCAAATGTTTAGTAACATTTGAATATTGTTGGTATGATTTGCATATCAGTAAATGTTCATTTGATGCACTTGTTTGCAAGATGAAATTAATCTCTTCTAGGAGATGTTCTTGGTTGTTGACCTTGTTCTAGGCAGGTTATCTTGTAAATTCCATGGAGGTTACCATGGAGATATTATTGTTCTTGTTTCTTGTTCTGGGAAGGTTACCATGGAATTATAATTGGTCACAACATTGGAAGAGTGTTGAAGAGTTTTGTTCCTATTTCTTGTTATTGTATTTTGTTTTGTCTCTTGTTCTAGGAAGGTCACATGTGATAGCTATGAGAAGGAGCTATTATGACGATTTTTCCTGTTCTTGTTTTCATTATTGTTCTTATCATAAGAATGTTGTTCTTGTCTGCTATTTTCCCTTATTGTTTCTCTTGTTATAACCAAGTCACAGGTGATATCTCTAAGAGGGATCTATGATGAAGGATGTAGGAGGAAACATATTAGATGGTCCTTAGCTAAGACATGGAGTAGAATATCCATACATAGAGTTGTGCACATGACAATACACATCCATGTAACAAAGGAGAAGAGGACGAAGTCAGAACCTTCTGAAAAGAAGGGTACTTTTGTGGATACATAGTATCTCATATGGAGATCGATTGTAAGGAGTAGAAGGATCCGAAGATGAAAGTATAAATCCCTCTAGTTCAGTTGATCACTCTTCAGATCATTAGGAAGAGTTGATAGAGCAAGAAGGGCCCACCTAGAATCATTGCAGTGACTAGGAAGAGACCAAGAGGGTCCCATGATACTTTGTACAATGCAAAGGGGATATAAATATATGGCATTGATGAGCCATATAATATGGCTCCACCAATGGTGAGGCATATTGCCCCACTAGGTTCCATCTCATAAGGAGCCAAATTTCAAAGGGATTCATCCCTCAAGATCCAATAGGGAGGAGAAACCACCCAGTACAGTCCATAGGAGATCAGACTTCAAAGGAGGTCAACAGATGTAGAGAGAGAAGATGGATCTGATGATTATATAGACTTAGAGGGATTCAAGATTTAGAGGGAGTCAGTTGACTCAGAGGAAGACCAGATCATTCAAAGGTTGTTCCCCCTTTGATTTAGGTGGGAGAGAGAGATATATTCCAAGAATGACAGACATGTGCCATGAGTTGAGGAGGCTAGATCAAAGCTTCATAGGCTTTGAGGATATGTGAGACCTCCTAGAAGGATGCACTTGTTTCAGTATACTTTTCTATAGTGACAGAGGAGGCACCCAGTCAAAAGTACTGGGATATGGAATTAACCTCAATTCTAGAGAGAGAAAGAGACCACACAAGTTTCCATCTATGTGACGCTAATGAGGAATATCATTGATTCATAACCTTCCACTTATGAGGAATCTTCTAAGTAGCAAGTGTGTGGAAGGATTCCATGATGGAAGAGTATCAGTCCATCATGAAGAATGATGTGTGGAAAGTGGCTCCAAGACCAATAGGGAAGTCAATGATGACTTCCAAGTGGATCTACAAAATAAAAAATATTGCAGATGGAAACATAGAGAAGTACAAAGTAAGATTTATGGCTAGAGGATTATCCCAGAAAGAGGGAGACAAATATGATGAGCCACTTTCTCTAGTAGCACTGAAGAAGTGTACATAGAGCAGCCATAAATATACATGAGAAGGAGTCTCATGTCTGTAGATTGAAGTAATCTTTGTATGAGACTAAGAAAGCACACAGGGCATGATATGCTTGATCAGACAATTATTTGATGAGCTTGGGGATGGTTTCCCATTGATCTTATATGTGGATGACTTGTTTCTTATAGGGGATGAGAATCTCACAGATGGATGAGAATCACTTTAGAGTTTGAAATTAAGGATTTGGATTTGATGGGATTAGAGATGTGGCAGAGACTAGATGAGATTTTCCTTAGCCAAGGAAAATATGCAGTTGAGATCCTTCAGAGATTTGAGATGATGGACTGCAAGTTCATGGACACACTTATGGTGAGGAATATAAATCTCTTGAGTGATTCATATTTATATCTGGTGGATCCCACGATGTATATATAGTTGATCGAATCCTTGATGTAATTGGTTAACACTAGGCCAAACATATGTTTTGCAGCGAACACCTTGTGTTAGTACATGGTTGAGCCTAGACATGTACATTGGATAGTAGAAAAACATGTGTTGAGGTACCTACATGGTACATTTGGATGTGGTTTGAGATATGTCTCGGATGGATATTTGAAGGTGCAAGGTTATACAGACTTTGACTGGGGAGGGAGTGCAGTGGATCGGAAAAAAAACATCTGGATGTTGCTTCAGTTTGGGATAAGGTATGATCTCATGATTAAGTAGAAAGAAGACATCGGTGGAACTCATTACAATGGAGGTAGAGTTTATCAAAGCTAATGTTGCAAGTTGTGAAGCAGTGTAGCTTCAGAAGCTTCTTGCAGGGATATTTGATCTAGAGTTGGAGCCAATTTTGATACATTGTGACAATCAAAGTTGCGTGAAGATTTCAGAGAGTCATGTATTTCATGAAAAGTCAAAGGACATAGAGATAAAATATCATTACACTTGAGACATGGTGCAGAGAGGAGATGTGGATCTCCAGTACATAACCAAATACAAGAAGATAACAAACATTCTCACCAAGCCTTTGTCTAGAGTGAAGTATGAGTACTTCAGGGACAAGCTTGACATGATGCCAAATGTCCACCCTCATTGAGAGGGAGGTGTGGTGATTTATCCTCTAGTCAGCTAACCCCTTTAGCCAAGAATTTCCTATATCAGTCATGGGAGGTGATTGAGGGAGTTATGCACAACCAGGTACTAGTCTTGCCTACGCCATGTGAGGTGGCTAGGTGTGAATGAGACTAATGGGAGACGAGAAACATCATAGCATAATAATGTAGACTATGGAAGTGGTTGTGTACCTTTGAACAACATGCTAGTATCTGTGTGCTACTAGTTGATTCCTACATAATCGTGAGACTATGGTAGTGACTGTGTGTCATTGGAAAATATTTGTGTGCTACTACGGTGGTTGTGTACCACTAGTGGTGATTTTATATCACTAGTGGTGATTATGTGTCACTAGACAATAGTTGTGTGCCACTACAGTGGTTGTGTACTAGTGGTGGTGACTGTGTGTCACTGGAGAATAGTTTTGTGCTACTACGGTGGTTTTGTACCACTGGCGGTGATTGTGTATCATTGGAAAGTAGCTATGTTCTACTATGTTGGTTGTGTACCATTGGTAGAGGTTTTGTAACACTGGACAATAGTTTTGTACTACTATGGCTTGGCAGTAGTTGTGTTCCATTTGATGGAATTGTAGTAGCTATGTGCTACTAGTTGATTTCCATGGAGATTACTAGACTGCTTGGAATTAGATATGTGCTATTGTTTGATTGCAGCATAGTCACAGAGACCGTGACAAATGATTTGACCTACTGATGGCACGATAGTAGTTATGTGATACTAGTGCATTGCAGAGTATTCATTTGACAACTTGATGAAGATATCGTGGAAAGATACCTCCCTAGCTAAGAGGGAGTGTTGATGTTTTGGTAGTTGCAGGAGGCATTTCCTCCTAGACAAATTTTCTTAGAGAAGAAGAAGATTCCAAGAAAGTCAAAAGAATACCATTGAACAGTTGAAGAACACCCCGAAAAATAATAAATTAAATTTGAAGACCCATAATAAGAAGTTGGCCCCAAACAAGCACCTAGATTAGTATAAATACATAATTCTCCTTCTGTAGTGCACACTAGGAAGTCGAAACTACAGTTGCAACAATTTTTCTATTTCTGGTTTATGGTTCTCTTGAAGAGTGTGCCCCACTTGGGGAAGCATATTATTTGTGGCTCTTGGTGCTTTATCTTGTGCACTACCTCTAGAGGAGTTGTGCTAAGGTTGTGTGGTACTTCCCAGTTGCTTTGTTCCAGTTGTTAGTTACAGTTGTAGTAGCAATAGAAGTTGGAGTTGCATATGTTGTTGCAGTTACTAGGTGTGATAGTTTTGTGGTGCACTATGTTGATATAGTGATGAGCCTATATTGGGCCAGTTATGTGGTGCGGCTTAGTTGTCTACCCTCGCTAGGGTTTGAAAAGAAGAAGATACATATTTTTTATCAGGGTTTCTCCATTGTTGGTTTTTTCTTGTGAATATATCTTTTTCATGGTTGTATTGGAATATTGGAAAGATTCTCTCTAAGAAATGTTGTATGGTTTTTTCCCCCTTGAGTTTGGGGATTTCCCAGTATAAATATTTGTGTCTTCTTGTGCTTGTTTATCTGTTGTTTATATATTTCAGTGAATGATTATTGAATAATAATAATAATAAATGATATGGAAAATCTAATGTTAACAAAACTAATCAAAATCTAATAGTTTGAGCAACCAAAGATGAAGGAAGATGAAGACATTGCAACCCACTTTCTATGAGTTGACGAAATAATGAATACTATTAGAGGACTGGGAGAAGAAGTTGATGAATTAGTGGTCATTCAAAACGTTCTAATATTTCTACCTATGATATTTGATCCTAAGGTATGATCCCTGAAAGAAATAACAGATATTGACAATTTGAGCATGGAAGAGCTACATAGAATATTCACATATTATTAAATGAGGGTAGAACAAGAGAACCCAGTCACAAAGGAAGAGGTGTTCAAAGAATCCAAGAATACGAAGAAGCATAGCAAGCAAAAGTCAAAACCAAATTGTAGTTGCAATGATGATTCAAAGGAAGATGAAGAAGTGGCAAACTTCATAAGGAAAACAAAAAGAGGAACTGACAAATACAAAGGTATGCTTCCATTGAATTTTTTTAATCGTGATGGTATTGGTAATCTTGCTTCTAAATTTCCTTATGCTAAGAATAGAGGTAGCGATGAAGAAGAATATCCTAAGAAGAAAAAGAAAAATAAAAAGGAATAGAAGAGAACGAACAAAAATAAAATCTTCAAAAAACATTTATACTCAAAGGAAGACAACTCTTCATCAAAAGAGGATGATGATAGTAACAATGATTTAGAAAGAGTACTCTTCATGGAAGTAGAATATTATTCCGAAGATTTCGAAGAAGAAGGTGAAGTTGATCTCAAAGTAGAATTAATCAGTTCCTTAGAAGAACCAGGGAAAGAAAGAAAGAAAATCAGGTCACTCAAGGCAGAGTTAAAGAAGAAAGAAGGATCTCAAAATTCCATCTTAGAAGAAATTGAGCAAATAATCAGGAAGTTAAATATCCATATAGAAGAAGACAAAAGTATTGAAGAAACACTCAAAAAACAATTAGAAGATAAAGAGAAGATGATTGAAATCTTGGAAGCAGAAATAATTACCCTAAGAAAAGATCTTAAAAAGAAATATATGCATCATAATAGCACCAAAATATCGAACGATATCATCATCATTCAAAGGTCATACTATGACAGTTCTAGGATAGGATACAACCAGACACAGACTGAGAAAGGTTCAAGATCCAAGACAACAAAACATGAAGCATATCAAAGCACCTATGCAGAAATAGTCAAAGGTACTCAAGAAGAAAATCATAGAGGAGCCGAGACACCTATAATATTCATAATGCATAACCATCAATTATCAACATCTTGAGAAGAAGAAGACTTCATAAGAAAAACGCCATTCAGAAGATCTCCTACATCTAGGTATCAAACTATTTTTCTTAGTTTATGTTATTCTTGTGACAATTTCGGTCACGAAGATGAAAACTCTAGATACTATGCCAAGAACATAAGTAACTATGAAGGTTATTCAAACTACAGTTATCCTAGAAAGTCATATGAAGCACAAAAAATAAATAACACTAGTTTTGGTTCACTAAGTAATCAAACAGAGTGCTACAAGTGAAACAATTTTGGACACATGGCCAAATATTGTAGATTGAATACTCTTCCAAAGGAACCAAATAAGAATAGCAATAGTCATAAACATGAACCACAAAAGATATGGAGAAGAAAGAAGAATCAATTCAACATTGGAGAATGATTTCTTTCTCTACAAGCACAACACAACAAAAGAGGATGGTATGTTGACAACGGTTGTTAGAAGAATATAACAAGTGACAAGAATAGGTTTTTGAAACTGAAGAAGGAACAATATGGATTAGTTTCATTTGGAAATGATAACTCAGACAAAATTATAGGAAGAGACAAATTCAATATTGGAAGAAAAGATGCCAAGGCAGAAAATGTTCTACTGGTCGAAGATATGAAGAGCAATATTCTAAGTGTAAGTCAAATGTGTGATCAAGGACACAACCTTGTGTTTGAATTTGAAAAATGTGAGATAAGGAAAGAAGGATTAGGAAAATTTGTGGATACAGCTAAAGAACTCCAAACAACATATATGTCCTAAATGGGATTGGAAGGAAAAAATGTTGCATAGGAAAGGAAAATGAAAGTTGGCTCTAGCACAGAAGAATGGGTCACATGAACTTTTACAACCTTGTCAAAATCAGCATAAAGGAAGCACCGAAAGAAACGACTGAGATTTCAAAGCTAGAAAATACTCTATGTGAGCATTGTCTACAAGGAAAACAAGCCAAGACCAAATTCAAATAGAAAGAGTACTCCATGAAAAAACCATTGGAGGTTGTACACACTGATCTATGTGGACCTACATGAACAAAGGGATTAAACAAAAAATGACACTTTATGCTACTAGTTGATGACTACACAAAAATGAATGCACTTTTCTTTCTTAGGAAGAAGTCAGAGGCATTCGAACACGTCAAGATATACAAAGAGATGGTTAAGAATGAGATGGATTTGAAAATCAAGTGTTTGAGATCAGACAATGGAGGAGAATACACATCAAATTAATTCATGCATTTCTGTGGCGAACATGGAATAAAGAGATAGTTCTTGGTGACCAAGACACATCAACAAAATGGAGTGGTCGAAAGGAAGAACAAAATAGTACAGGAAATGGCCAGAACCATGTTGAAATATTCCAAGTTGAGTGACATATTTTGGGCACAAGAAGTTCATATAAAATTTCACATCTAAAATAGGGTAAAGATCAGAAGTGATAGTGATAACACTCCCTAGGAATTATGGAAAGGAAGATAGAAAATTGTGAAGCATTTCATAGTATTTGGAAGCAAATGTTATATCAAAAGAGAAGATGGAAATCTTGGAAAATTTGAATCCCAAGTTGACAAAGGGATACTAGTTGGGTATTCAAGAAAAAGGAAAGCATGTAAATGCTTCAGTCTAAGACTCAACAGAATCGTGGAAAGCATCAATGTAACGATTGATGAGACAAATGTACAGAAGGAAAAAGAAGGAAGCACTGAATTAGAAGAGAAGGATGATGAAGAATATCTAAAAGAAGAAGAATAAGAAGAATAAGAAGAAGAAGAAGAAGAAGAAGAGAAGCTAGAAGTAGAAAAAGTGGAAGATGAGTAGCATATACCTCCTAAGACACCTAGCCAATGAGTACAGAAAAATCATCCACCAGAACATATTATTGGGAATAAAGATGCAAGAGTTGAAACCCAAAGAAGAATAAAATCAGTGGAACAACAACACCTAGCATTGTTATCCATAGTGGAACCAGGTAGCTTTGAAGAGGTTAGCAAGGATGAACACTGGATCAAGGCTATGGATGAAGAATTTGATCAG
Organism: Picea glauca; assembly: GCA_000966675.3. NCBI lineage: Eukaryota > Viridiplantae > Streptophyta > Pinopsida > Pinales > Pinaceae > Picea > Picea glauca. Next base: position 1,378,678 of record JZKD02S1824750.1, on the reverse strand, counting down.
ATAGAGAAGAATGACACATGGGAATTGATTCCTATACTGAAAGACAAGAATGTGGTTGGAACAAAATTGGTATTTAGGAACAAACTGAATGAAATTGGACAGGTAACCATAAATAAATCAATTCTAGTATGCAAAGGATGTTCCCAGGTTGAGGGAATAGACTTTGAAGAAACGTTTCCCTCGGTTGCTAGAATGGAAGAAATTATTTTGATATTTTCTTATGTGTGTTCAAATAAGATCAAGGTATACCATATTGATGTAAAATTATCCTTCCTAAATTGAGAGTTAGAAGAAGAAGTTTACATCCAGAAACCAAAAGGATTTCAGCTGTCAAAAAGGGAAGATTATGTTTGCAGGTTGAAGAAAGCATTGCATGGTCTCAAGCAAGCCCCCAGATCATGGTACTCAAGACTGGACAAGTATTTACACCATCAAAGGTTCAAGAAAGGAAATGAAGACAATAATATATACATAAAGGTAAATCATGATAGCATTTTAATAATTGAAGTTTATGTTGATGACATTATTTTTGGAAGTGACAATGACAAGATGAGTAAGAAGTTTTCTAAAAACATGAATAATTAGTTTGAAATGTATTTTCTTGTTGATTTGAATTTATTTTTGGGACTTCGGATATATTAGTGTGATAGAAGTATATTTATTTCACAGACCAAGTGTATCAAAGAAATGCTAAAAAGGTTTGGAATGGAAGATTTTAAGACCGTAAGTACTTCTATACAAACTAGTTACAAGTTGAGAAAAGAAGATGAATCCAAGGATGTAGATCAGAGGCTCTATAGATCAATGATTGGAAGCTTAATCTATGTGACATCATCAAGACTAGATGTGATGCAAGCATTCGGGAAGGTAGAAATATTTCAAGGAGCACCAAAGGAAACACATGTTATGGCAATAAAGAGAATATTCAGATATCTCAAAGCAACAAAAGACTATGGGTTATGGTATGCAAAAGGAAATGAACTATCTCTAGTTGCTTATACATATGTAGATTGGGCTGGAAGCATCGACGAAAGAAGAATTACAAGTGGAGCAACTTTTTATTTGGGTGAGTGTCTGGTATCCTCGTTAAGAAAAATACAAACATCAACATCTTTGTCTATAGAAAAAGAAGAATATAGTGTAGAAACAACGTGTTGTACTTAGGTCCTTTAGATGAAACATAATTTGGAGGATCTACAAGTGGACTATGATGAGCCCATTCCAAGCTGAAACACATTTCGATCAATTATCACTTTCTACGAGAACAAGCTATAGAGAAGAACATCAAGCTAGAGTACATTGGGACAAAACAACAGATTGTAGATATCTTCAGCAAACCTCTTATGAGGGAGAATTTTGAGTATCTTCGAGATAGACTTGGAGTCAAGAAATTTTGAATGTTTTTCATATATATCAATGATTTACATGAGGAACCACCATAAAAAAAAAGTTAGCAGAATGATATGAAGCTTGTAGACAGGGGGAGCATACCCAAGGAGAGTACAGACAGGGGGAGTATCCCAAAGAAGAATGCATACATGGGGAGCAACCCCAAGGCGAGTTCAGACATGGGGATCATCCCCAAGGATAATTTCCCTTTTCCATTGATGTCAAAGGGGGACAGAATGAGAAGACGCAGGGAAATGGAAAGAAATATCATAGGTATAAATAATGAGGGAGCGATGGTCATAGGGGGAGAATAAGCATGCATTTCCATGCCATCGGTGTTGAGGTTTTTCATTAGAGTGTTTCCATCAATGCCAAATGGGGATATCGTTGAAAGATTGGTTGTTATTGATCTCAACCCTTGAATAAGTCAGGAAGACCCAAAGGTATGGTTATGAAACCCATAATTGATCGAGGAAACAAGACATGAAGGACAATGTAAATGTGGATAAATCATTTATGGATGGATAGTATGCATCATGGCATTTCTGATGATATATGGTATGCCACATGGTTCCTCACGATTGAGGCGTTATGGCCTTGTGAAGTTGGAGGATCCCAAAGAATGATCTAGAATCCCCTAGAAAGTTAACAAGAAGTTACAGGTCATTTATTAAAGGTAAAGTAGTTGCAACAATAATTTATTTATGGGTAAAGTGGTTGCAACAAGAGAATGTGGGTTAGCCATAAAATAAGGAAAATGGGGAAAATTGTTACAAGCTAGCCCCTAAAGGAAGTCCCTTGGAAAGTATAAATAAGACTTCAAGAGACTCATATTAAAACCTATTGAGCACATTGAATATCTATGTTGTAAATTATTATGGGTAGGTACTATTGACAGATCTGAAGCATTGAGTCTGATGCAACGAAGTTCAGTAAAGAGAGAATTTGTAGAAGTCGAAGGGATGAAGTTGAGATTACTGTTCTAGGGTTTTCATGTGGCTATCTGCGAGTTGCAGTGAAGGAAGAGAATAGACATTTGTGAATTGTAGTGAAGGAAGAGAGTGCACATTCATAGGGTTCAGTGAAGGAAAACATGGATACACAGAGAAGCAAATAAATCCTCAAGTTGCATAGGAAGTAGGGCACATACATCCGCAAGCCGCAGGGGGATAAAGAATGAACATCCACGAGTTTACAAAGCACAAGGTACAGATCTGTGGAGGAAAATGAAGTTCAAAATATCAAATCCATCATGTCAAATACATTTTGATAGGTATGGTTTACAGTGTATGTTAGGGTCTATATTTTGCAGTAGTCCAACACATAAATGCTTTAGTAGTTCTTGATTATTTGATTTGGGAGACTTTATTATGGATTTTGGTATGAGGGTTCAAGACATAAGGGTTTGAGTGGATTTGATGAATTACAATGGTAGTGAAATGTTATGCTAGTGACAGTGACAAATCGATAATAGTTTGATTGATTCATTGGTAGTGACAAGTTGTCTAGATTTATATTTCTGGGTGGTTGGATGGGGCAAGGAAAGGGGGTTGTAGCCTCTTTCCAGTTGGTGTCGTAGAATTGGGGAGTTGGAGCTTCCTTCAGGTTGGATCCTCCTTCCATTTGTATCTAGAAAATAAGGAAGTCAATGTTTCCTATGAATGTATTCCTTATGACATATAACAAAATCATTTTGTGGTTTTCTCCCGCATTGGGTTTATACGTAAAATTCTGGTGTACTATGTATTTGTGGCTTCTTATTGTTCATGGTTGATTTATATTGTTGATGATACATTAAATGATAATGTTAAACCATTGAAAACTTCTAATAAATTTAATGAATATATATTGTGATTAAAAGTGGTAATAAATTCCT
>JZKD02S1824750.1:1362341-1375363 GCA_000966675.3 Picea glauca | reverse complement strand
ACTGTTCTAGGGTTTTCATGTGGCTATCTGTGAGTTGCAGTGAAGGAAGAGACCAGACATTTGTGAATTGTAGTGAAGGAAGAGCGTGGACATTCATAGGGTTCAGTGAAGGAAAACATGGATACACAGAGAAGCAAATAAATCCTCAAGTTGCATAGGAAGTAGGGCACATACATCCACAAGCCGCAGTGGGATAAAGCATGAACATCCATGAGTTTACAAAGCACAAGGCACAAATCTGTGGAGGAAAATGAAGTTCAAAATATCAAATCCATCATGTCAACTACAGTTTGATAGGTATGGTTTACTGTGTATGTTAGGGTCTATATTTTGCAGTAGTCCAACACATAAACGCCTTAAGAGTTCTTGATTATTTGATTTGGGAGACTTTGTTGTGGATTTTGGTATGAGGGTTCGAGACATAAGGGTTTGAGTGGATTTGATGAAGTACAATGGTAGTGAAATGTTATTCTAGTGACAGTGACAAATCAGTAATAGTTTGATTGATTCATTGGTAGTGACAAGTTGTCTAGATTTATATTTTTGGGTGGTTGGATGGGGCAAGGAAAGGGGGTTGTAGCCTCTTTCTAGTTGGTGCCATAGAATTGGGGAGTTGGAGCTTCCTTCAGGTTGGATCCTCCTTCAATTTTTATCTAGAAAATAAGGAAGTCAATGTTTCCTATGAATTTATTCCTTATGACATATAAGAAAATCATTTTGTGGTTTTCTCCCGCATTGGGTTTATACGTAAAATTCTAGTGTACTATGTATTTGTGGCTTCTTATTGTTCATGGTTGATTTATATTGTTGATGATACATTAAATGGTAATGTTAAACCATTGAAAACTTTTAATAAATTTAATGAATACATATTGTGATTAAAAGTGGTAATAAAGTCCTCATACTTATTCACCACCCTCCCCCCCCCTCTCAATATTCTAACATATAGATCCAAAAATAATTTAAAAGTTTAAATTTAATAGATGTCAGCATGAAAAGTATTGGTTGGTTTACCTGGACATTGGAACCAAGAGGAAAATCAGTGAACTTGTCAAGGATTGATTAGTTAGCATGAATGAAGTTAGTACTAAGTTAAATTTTGTTGGAGATATTACACACTCACCTATAATTATTTTCCTAAGTTTGATAGTCCAATGTTGAGAGTGCTTTCTTAGATGGGAATATTTTCTCTAGAGAATATTACTCTACAATATAGGGAGTTCCTCTTCAATTTAGAGTTAGTTACACTCAGTTAGACTAGTAGAAGTTACTCATGCATGGAAACCTTGGTTTTATCACCAATAGTTCTATGTCTTTCTCTCATTTCCACACATGTGACTTAGTTAATTGATGATTGCATGGATTAGTTAAATAGGACTAGGTGGCCCCTCACTCCAGTGTCTATCAGTGAATTTATAGATCTCTCTAGATCACTACTATGGTGCATTGTTTACTCATGTAACCTATATCTATTGTAAATTATTCACTCTTTAAGTGTGGAATATGGTTAATACATTTTCTCTCAAATATTTATCTCGTCTTATCTATTTTTTAAGTTGTGTTCATTATTATTCTAGATAGATCTCTTGTGCATGTACTCACCACATTCTACATGGTATCGAAGCCCATGGGACACTATCAAGGATCATCGTTAGCACTCTTTTGCATGTATCAAAGACAAAACAAAGCAACATGAAAGATGGAATATTTGTTTTACTCGTCGACAATACTTCTCATGCCTCATAACTATTTGGAGTGGAAGCCAAAGATTATATGTCTTCTCAGAAGTAGAGGCTTATACCAAATAACCATGGAAATGGAACCATATCCTGATTCCACCGATGAGAAAAATGACTTTCTCAATAGACAAGATATGGCCATAGGATGTATCTGCATGTTTGTTTCTTCTGAACTTTTCCATCAAGTATATGATGAATCACAAGACTCAACTCCAAGTGAATTATGGACTATATTGGAGGTTCTATTTGGGAATAAGGAATATTGTATGTAAAAGGTTGACAATATAGAACCAGTAGAAAATCCACTGAAAGGTCAATCCTCTTAGTTTGAAGATCCTTCTACACAGGTATCTGCACAACTTTTTGTTCCATTCATTGGAGATGATGTCTACTCCATTTCATATATGTTTTCTGAATCACATACATAAGATATCATCCATGCATATCGGGATCCACATGTAGACACTTTTTCATGTGTCATTCATGCATCCAAGGAGCCATATGAAAAGACTCCCATGCATGCATCTCAGGATCCAAAAAGGGCACCACTCACATCATATTCAATTATAATATTTTTTGAACGAAATCTACAGAAAAAATTGGATACTTAAATTCCTCTCGTAAAAATACCCAATTTCAAAAAAACATTGTCTAAAATGAAGTTCATGAAGTGAAGTTATGAGCATTTAAAAAAAAAAATTCAACATTTTTTCCGAAAACGATCAAATGATTTTCAAAGTTTCATCTAAACTTCATTTGGATCTTATTCATTAAAAAAAGAGAAAATGGATATTTGTGGACATCTCACAGGTGCATCTACTTCATCAGATCCATGCAGACATCTACATATTAAAAAAAATATTCAATGAGCACAAACTTGCTCAGTTGCGAGGTCTTCGTGGAGTGAAGGACACAGTTTCTTAGCAAATGTTTTTTGTTCCTTCTCATCTTTTTTTCTTATGCATTATACTTTGATTTTTTTATTTTTTTTTTTCTGATGAGGTTTTCCCTCTTCCCTCTCTTTTTCAATGTCTCATTCTTATATGCATTGTACAATGGGTACCTAACATGGCCTCTATGTCAGGACCCATTCATCATGTACACCCTAATAGTGTTTAGGGAGGGTGTTGGAGATATTACGCACTCACCTAGAATTATTTTCCTACGTTTGATAGTCCAATGTAGAGAGAGATTCCTTAGATGAGAACATTCTCTCTAGAGAATATTCACCTACAATATAGGGTTCTCCTCTTCAGTTAAGATTCAGTTAGACTAGTGGAAGTCACTCATGCATGGCAACCTAGGTTTTATCACCAGTAGTTTCATGTGTTTCTCTCACTTCCATATATGTGACTTAGTTAACTAATGATTACATGGATGAGTTAACTAGGACTAGGTGGAATTTCACTCCATTGTTTGTCAATGGCCGTCTAGATCTCTCTAGATCACTACTATGGTGCATTAGTTACTCATGTAGCCTATATGTATTGCAAATTATTCACTCTTTGAGTGTGGAATATGGTTAATACATTTTTTCATTCTTTTCTCTACAACTTTTCTCTCGTCTTCTCTATTTTGCAAGCTGTGTTTGTTATTTTGCTAGCTAGATCCATTGTGTAGGTACTCACCATATTCTACATATTTAAACATCATCCCACTTGGGTCATATGATTTCTTAACTAGTATGGATTGGTTGGACAAGCATTATGTTGTCCTAGATTATTACAACAAGGCTTTCATATCACTTGATGAAGAAGGAAACTCAAGGATGGTGCGAGTTGTTCCAATACCTATATCTGTCATAGAGATTTCAGCATTGCAGTTGAAAATAATTTTTAGGAAAGGGTGCTAGATATATTTTTCTCATATGGAAGAGTCAACAAAGGATAAGGATCCAAGTCTCAAAGATCATCTAGTTTTGAAGGAGTATGAATATGCATTTGGGGAGTTTCTTGGATTAACACTAAAAAGTGACATTGACTTCTCTATCGACTTAATGTATGGAGTTTCCCTAATGTTAAAACTCCCTATAGAATGAGCACACCGGAGATGAAATAATTGCAAATGCAGCTAGAAGAAATGTTGAAGAAGGGGTATACATGCCCAAATGTCTCACATTTTGGTTCCCTAATGATTTTTGTGAATAAAAAGGATGGAACTTTGAGGTTGTGTATCGACTTCAGACATTCGAATAAGGTGGAGATGAAATAATTGCAAATGCAGCTAGAAGAAATGTTGAAGAAGGGGTATACATGCCCAAATGTCTCACATTTTGGTTCCCTAATGATTTTTGTTAATAAAAAGGATGGAACTTTGAGGTTGTGTATCGACTTCAGACATTCGAATAAGGTTATGGTAAAGAACATGTATCATCTACCACTGATCAATGACATTTTTTACCAACTAAAAGGAAAAAGGATAATTTCCAAGATCAACCTGAGGTCAGCATACCATCATGTGAGAATCAGAGAAGAAGACACCAATAATACAACATTTAGGACAAGGTATGGCCATTATGAATTTGTGGTGCTTCCATTTGGCCTAACAAATGCACTTGCTAACTTTGTTGGGAATATTTCTATTTTTGACTCACTAGTTCACTATTAGTTAACTGGAGATAGTTCTATTTTAGACTTTCCATTTTTAGACCATCACTATTATGCATGCATGCATTCCTAAGAAGAGCTCATTGTTTGTTCACTTTTATTAATTATGGAATGTTATGTCCTATATGATTGTGTATCACTCACTCATTGTATAATTCGATATTGATTAGCTCATTGGAGTAGTGTGAATATATTTTCTCATTCTTCTATATTGAATCTCTCATCCTTTTATTGATAAGCTTTGTTTGTACTTTATTTAGCTAGGTCTCCTGTGCAGGTTTCCATGAAACATTGACATGGTATCGGAGTCAAGATGCTTGGAGAAAAATAGACAAGTAAGAGAAGAGGGAAATTAATCCCTTCATCTGAAAGTGTCACAACCTCTCCCTATTGAAAGGTGCGACAGTTGCAGACACACTTATAAAATTGGAAATTTCTGGACAGTGTTGCAGCCATTTTTCCACAGTTTTTGAAAGTGTCGCATTATAGCCTTGGATAGGGGTGTGAAACTATCCTAAGTATCACACTGTATCCTTCACATAGGGTGCGACAGTATCTTAGGATTCCCATTGGGACAATGAGACACTCTTGAAAAAGTGTTTTTTCAGTGATTTCTCAGGCAAAGTTTTCTAGGTTTTTCAGAACCAATAAGAGGGATGGATACGACACAAATTATTCAGTCAAATTTGGTGATAATTCTCACAATGTGCAATTATTTTGAATGGAATTCGAAAGCTAAATTCCAACTCAAAAGAAAAGTATTGTACAATTTGATGATGGCGACAAAAAGAGAACCTACATCAATGATTGAGAAGACCAAATGGGTGAACCGTAAGGATGAGGCCACAAGACTTATTCTTGAATTAATTTCAACTGATTTATGGTTTCATGTTACCACATACAAGACTCCAAATGATATCTGAACCATCTTGAAAATTCTCTTTCAAACATAGGATGTGATGAGAGGTCATATGATTGAGGTAGAGTTGAATAACTTGGATCCTAAAAGTTTTGATAATATATAGGATTTCTTTACCAAGTTTAAATATTTTATATTCAGCTTGGAATATTGTGGTATTGATAAGTATACACAAATATACCAACTTATTATAACAATATTGGCTAAGATAGGAGCATAATATGTTTTCTATGTCTCCACTTTCCATTCTGGCAGATATCTCGTGGGATCAAAGTGGAGCATGACTACCATGGAGCAGTTCATTGATTCACTCACACATGAGCAGGAAAAAAACATTCAGATGGGCTTAATCAAGGATCCCAAAGAACATGCACTCACCATGCATGATTGAAAAGGACTATCCAAATAGAAAGGAAAGGGGAAATTACATCCAGAGCCAAAGAAGGAGGGATATTACAAACCCTTCAACGATTCTTCAAGTTCCAAAGACTCTTCAAATTCCAAGAAGAAGAATAAGGGAAAGCAATGAAATTATTTCAATAAATTGAATCATGAAGAATCCACATGCATGAAGAAGAAAATCGATCTTATGGAATAGGAAATTCAACACAAAAACCTTGGAAACTTCATTCTTGAAGGAGACACGAATAAGAAGGAAGAAAATCATGCTCCTAAGAAAGGTAATCATCATGCTCTTGTTGCTATTAATTCCTCATGAAATTCATGGATTATATATTCTGGTGCATCACATCATATGTAAGTGAAATATGAAGTTTTCACTTGTTTGAGTCCGTGCTCAAGACCTCTTATGGGGGATAATAATCCAATAACACTAGCAGGAGAGGGAAGAGTGGAATTCCCTAATGGAAGTTTTGAGAATGTTTTACATGTTCCAAATATTTTGATAAACCTTCTCTTAGCTTATTAGATCACTTAGAGAGGTAAAAAGGTTGAATTTGCATCAGATTCAATTTTTGTACTTGACATGCATGACAATTCCATTATTGCAATTGGTGAGGTAGATCACAAATAAAGGTTGTATAAATTCACTAAGTTTTCTTATGATGAATCCTCTTTACTGCGTACACATGAGGATAGTACTTTGAATGTACCACTAGTGAAACATGCATAGACTCTTGTGCTTCCATCAGTTTAAAACATCAGAGATGATTCCATACACTCAAATTTTGTACATGGAAATGAGCAGGTAGTACAACTAGATGAGGAGATAGCCTCAAAGATTTAGTAGATTCCCAAGTGGGCAAAATCCACACTTCAAGTACCAGGAAACCTTGCAGGGAATTCATTGGATTCGAGGAGGACTCAATTTCATCATGAGGATCCTTCTCATGTGCTTTCATCTTCTGAACCATCGATGCCCATGCATTGCTATATGGTTCAATCTTATGATTTGTAGCTCTATAATAAGGTTGTGGGAAATCCATTATGGGAAGAATCCATGCAGGAGGAGTATGAATCACTCCTATAGAATCAAATTTGGGATTTGGTTCCACTTCCACCAGGGAGGAAACTTGTCATATGCAAATGGGTCTATAGGACCAAGAGAGTAGTGGATGGTCAGGTGAGTAGGTACAAGGTAATATTAGTTACAAAATTATTTCAACAGATTCATGGGATAGATTATGATGAGACCTTTTTATCATGTATCAAATATGGACTCCATTCTCTTAGTTCTATCCATTGCGGTATCCAAAGGATGGGAAGTTAACCAGACGGATGTGAAGAATGATTTTCTTCACAGTGATCTTTCAAAGGATATCTACATGGATAAACCACCATGGTTCATTTAAAACTTATCTTTAGTATGCATATTGAAGATGTCTCTCTATGGCCTCAAGCAGGAACCTAGATCATGGTATGAAAATATGGATTCTTATCTACTTTCACATGATTTTGTTATATGTAATTCTGATTCCAATGTTTATATGCTGAGAACTACCGACTCTTTGATGATTTTAGTAGTCTATGTTGATGAACTTTTGATCACCGGTATCTCTGCTTCATCCATTGTTATGGTCAAAGATATTTTGCACAATAGGTTATCTATGACATAATTGGGTCCAATTTATTTATTTCTTGGTCTTGAGATTAGTTAGGATTATTTGGGAATCAAACTTTCTCAGGCTAAGTATGTTAGGGATCTTCTGGATAGATTCCATATGACAGTTTGTAAGTATGCACCTACACCCTTCTTATCTAGGATCATACTTGAGGATGACAGAGATACACCATTAGTGGACAAAATTTTGTATCGACAGTTGGTGGGGAGTCTTTTGTATCTCACCCACACTTGTCTAGATATATCATATGTAGTAGGAGAAGTTTATATATATATTGAGGAGCCCCATGATCTTCACTGGAAGGATGCCAAGTGCATCCTCATATATTTTCAAGGCACCATGAGTTTTTGGATTCACTGTGCAGCTAGTTGTGCATTGGATCTCATAGGCTTCATAGATTCATATTGGGATGGCGATGGTACATATCAAAAGTCCACTTTCGGGTACACTCTCAGTTTGGGGAAAGGCCCTATTTGTGGTCAAGTAAGAAGAAATCATCCATTTATTTATCTTTTGCAGAGGTCGAGTATAGAGGAGTAGTAAACTGTGTCATTCAAGAAATTTGGATTCAACACTTCATTACCGAGCTTGGTATCTAGTTTCACTTTCCAACTGTCATTTGGTGTGACAATCAGAGGACACTGATATTTTGTAGAGATACAGTACATCGACAGAGAACCAAACACATTGAGGTCCACATGCATTTCATCAGAGATCTAGTACATGAAAGGATCATTGATCTACAGTTATGTCCTTCCTTTGAATAGATTGCCAACATATTCACCAAGACCTTCACTGGACTAAAGTTTCAGACTTTGTGGGATCTTCTTGGAGTGAAGAACATAGTTTCCTAGTAGTTTCCTTTTCTTCTTTTGATGCATTTTCTTTTGAGGGGGGGTTTTGTTCCCACATGGTTTTCCCTCTTTCCTCATTTCTTATTTAGTTTTCATTAGTTTCATTGTACATGAGTACCTAATATGGCCTAGTTTCCAAGACTCATTTTTCTTTACTTCTACTGATGTTTAGGGGGCGCGTTGGAAATATTTATATTTACGAGTCACTAGTTCACTATTAGTTAATTGTAGTTATTTCTATTTTAGACTTTCCATTTTAGACCATAACTATTACGCAAGCATGCATTCCTAAGAAGATATCATTGTTTGTTCACTTTTCTTAATTATGGAATGTTATGTCCTATATGAGGATGTATCGCTCATTCATTGTATCATTCAATATTGATTAGCTCATTGGAGTAGTGTGAATATATTTTCTCATTCTTCCATATTGAATCTCTCGTCCTTTTCTTGATAAGATTTGTTTGTAATTGCTTTAGCTAGGTCTCCTATGTAGGTTTCCATGAAACATTGACAACCTTTATGTGTCTAATGAATGGAGTGTTCAAGGATTACCTTGAAAAATTCATCATTGTTTTCTTGGATGATATTCGTATCTACTCCAAAACAGAGGATGAGCATGAGCAACATTTGAGGATGGTGCTATAAGTGTTGAGAGAACACCAATTGTATTACAAGATAATAAATTGCACTTTATATCATAGGAAAATCCATTATTTTGGCCACATCATCTCATAGAGGGAATATCAGTGGAACCTACGAAGATTGAAGGAATCAAAATTTGTCGAACACCAAAAAATATTTCAAATGTGAGATCATGTATGGGACTAGATGGATATTATAGGATATTCATCGAAGGTTTCTCCAAGGTCACACATCTGATCACCTTGCTACAGAAGAAGGGAATAATTTTGAATGGACTGTCAAATTTGAATAAATTTTCCATCATTTTAAATAAATATTGACTAATGCAGCTATTCTGAAGGTTGTAGATCTAGATGAATATTTTGTTGTGTGAATGGATGTATGCAAGGAAGGGATTGGGGGAGTCCTTATACAAAATGGGCATGCCATATGATATGATTCAAGGAAGCTTAATGAGAATGAAATAAATTATGTTACCAATGAATTAGAGTTGGTATCCATAGTTCATGCCTTAAAAATGTAGAGGCATTATCTCATGGGAAGACAATTTGATTTGAAGACAGATCATAGTGGTCTGAAATACTTGTTTGAATAGCCAACACCGAATGCCAATAAGACTAGATGGATAGAATTTCTTAGTGAATATTAATTCAACATAAATCACATCAAAGGAAAACAAAACAAATTGGTTGATGCACTCAACACGAGGGTGCATGAAACGCATGATGCAACCAGTAACATGTATAGTTTATATTTAAAAAGTAGAATTTTGGAAGTTGTAGCATCATATCAACATTATGGAAAAGTTATAGAAGGCTTGCAATAGGAAAATGTACCTCTAAATTTTAAATATTATAAGTTGGAGGAGGATGGAATCCTCTTGTTCAATGACAAATGTTATGTTAGTAACACTTAGAAATTGAGAAATATAGTGTGGAAAGAGATGCAAAATATACCATATGTTGGTCATCTAAGATACCAAAAGATAATTGTAGCACTAATAATCCATTATTTATATCCTGTAATGAAGAAGGATGTGTATGATTACATAGTCAGGTGCAAGGAATGCCAAAAAGTGAAGACTGAAAAATGGCATCTAGTAGGGTTGTTACAACCATTTCCCATTCCTGAATGGAAATGGGAGGTAGTTAGAACATATTGTATTACCAACTTGCCAATAAAAACAAGGTAGCATGATTCCATCATGGTAATGGTGGAAAATATTACGAAGGATGCACATTTTATTCTGGTGAAAACAACTCACAAGGAATCCAACATCACATAAATTTACTTGAAGGAAATTGCTAGGCTACATAGTGTGCCTAAGGCAATAATGTTAGACATAGATCCCAAATTTACATCCAACTTTTGGAAGGGGTTTTTTAAGGGATTTTGGACTATTTTGGATTTCAATATAGCATATCATTCAGATTTGGATGGGTAGACAAAGAGGACTAAAAGTATAATTGAAGACTTGTTGAAGATGTATGTAATGGAAACTCTTTTCAAGTGGGAAGACTAGCTTTATCTAGTTGATTTTTCTTACAATAATGGATATCAAGCATCCTTGAAGATGATCCCATTTGAAGTTTTGTATGGAAGGAAATGCAACACACCATTGAGTTGGGATAACCTAGTAGACATAGTAGTTTGGGCTAGAATTGCAAAGGGACATGGAAGAGTAGATGGTAAATATTAGGTATAATTTAAAGGTTGCATCGGATAGGAAAAATATTTATGCAGATAAAAGGACATACAGAGAATTTTAAGTTGGAGAGCATGCATTTTTAAAATTAAAGGCTAGGAAAATCTTGCTAAGATTGGGAAGTTGCTCGAAGTTGGTAGCGAAATATTGTGGGCCATTTGAATTTTTATAGAAGATAGGCATCATTGCATACATGATTTAATTTCCTACATCCATGATAATTCATAATGTGATTCATGTGTCTGATCCTAACCACATGATTAATTGGGCTGTGATCTAGGTGGAGCATGCAGGTGACTTTTAGGTGGAACTAGTGTTTGGATCATATTTTGAATGATAGAATAAAAACATATATGAGAATAGACATGTTTGTATCATGATGGGCTACTCAAAAGAGTTGAAGGCCTATATATTGTTTGACCCTGTCAAATATGAGATTGTTTTCAAAAGAGATGTTGTATTTAATGAAAATACCTCAAGTGTAACTCTATTGAATTTATCTTCTATATTTTTTGAGTAGTGATCCATTGGAAATTCTAGGGAATTTTGGATCAAATGTCTACTTCACAAGACCATAGATTGATCAAATGACTTTTTTTTTTGAATCGAACTATAGTTGACCTTCCATATCGCAATTGGCTACAATATTTGGGACTCTCATTCAACCCAAAAATGATGATCTTGGTACAATAAATCCTCCAATAATTAAGATTTGTATTCTCATATGGGTGACAAAGACAATTGAAATTGTTGGAGATAATGCATGAGACATCAATGAGTCTAGAAAAAATAGAAGTTACAAACATCATGATAGTGTTTTTATAATGGCACAAGTTTTAGAGACATGCAATTCAAATACATATGTAGATGCACATTCTTGACCTAAATGGGATATTTTGTAACATCTCGCTCTTGTGAGAACATGATTTGACTTATTCTTTAAGGACACTTGCGCGCAAGTGATCCAGTTTTAGTATATGGTTGTCTGTTCACTTTTGGGTTCTTACGATGATGTTGATGGATTATGATGTTATGTTATTTGATATCTATGTATTGACATATGATATTGACCAGTTTCCCCTGAGTGTGCATGATACTTGATAGGTTTAGGATGTCGATTGACCAGTTTCCAGATTGAGTCAGGGAGTGGATTGTATTAGTTTGGCTATTTTATTTATGCATGCGTGACATACGATCGGGTATATTATGATGTTGTTATGGATCATTGACAGTGTTCGTTGATGGATACAGGTTGACGATTGCTTGTTAATAAGACTCACATAAGGAGTAAAGGGACCATACACAACAACTATATATTGAGGGAGAGGTGTGGCAGTAGCCCTGTCACAACCTACTAGCACTCCCATCGTGGCTCGAATTGTAGGTTAACAGTTACCTAGTTCGAGAGATCCACGATGTTGTGAGGGAAGACTGAGACAATATCTCACGAATATTCTAAGGGGCATGCAATAAAATAGGGTTCTTATTCCTTAGAGACCCTTAGTCTCTCATAAGGTCGCTTGAATGGAGTATTGACTCAAGGGGTTGGAAAAATACCAAAACCAATGAAAGGCGAGTGGCACCCTTGGAGCACATAGTGCGTCTTGAATGACACATCACATAATTAAAATTTGAATCAAAGGAGAGTGGCACCCTTGGAGCACGGAGTGCATCTTGAAGGGAAAGGCGTAGTATAAAAAAAAATGAGTCAATGAATCTAGGTGGCCTTGAAAACTTGAGCGAATGTTAAACCTTAAAATATTAAGCACCTACTGAATTAATTAATGGATTAATTAATTAACTAAAGAATGAATTTATTAAGCATAATTCCTAATGGTCTAGGATTTTTCAAACAAATATTTAACTAAGCCTAAGTCTAAGTGAGTGAGAAGACTAAAAACTAATTTTTAAAAATTAAATGAAGAGGGGATGAAATAAATCAAATTAAGAATCAATGAAATTAAAAAATAAATCCTGAGTGATTAATACAGTTGTGCAAGTAAATACTAAATTATAATTTAAATCGAGAAAGGAATAAAGCATAAATATGTGTACACATAGAAAGGTATCTAGATTCTAGTCTAACTAAAGAACTTTCCTAATTTAAACACAACTCAGTTTTAGAAAGGCATCAGTCATTAAAGGGGAAATAAAGGGAATAAAGGGACAACTAGGAGTGATTTTAGGAGTGCTTTTAGGATGGGTGAGGGAAATTGACATTTAATTTAATTAAATTATGGATTTATTGGTGCAACTAAGGGAACGTGTGACAAGTGTATGGGGGGGATAATTCCTAATTAAATATAAAAAAAAAACAAATTAAATGTGAAAATGACAAGTTGTCACCAAGAAACATTCTATAAAAGAAATGGTTGAGAGAAGGAATGGGGATGAATGGTTATGAGAAAGGTTATGTTGCAGAAATTATGTCTGGTTTTACTTGTGAGAGTTGGGACACCCATCTCGAGAGAGA
>JZKD02S1824750.1:1330262-1356172 GCA_000966675.3 Picea glauca | reverse complement strand
CAAGGGAGTTCCACCGATGCCTCTGCATCCTCAAGGTCCGAAACCCTGCACACTCAATGAAACTGAGTCAATAGCATCTGTATATAGCAATAGTAAAACATCCTGTCATCAATCAAGACGCATCATCATCAAGGTTAAGTGGTTCATCATCATAAAAATCCAGATCACTTGCAAGCAAGTGTCCTCAAAAATAAGTTTGGTAAGTGTGCCAGAGCGGGATGTTACAGCACAGATGCGCCCAAGGAAGGTTTAGGTGGAGTATTGATGCAAGACAGACAAGTGATCACCTACATCTCAAGGAAATTAAGAAGGCATAAGGAGAACTACACAATGCATGATTGGGAGTTATTTTCCATTATGTATGCCTAGAGAATTCAGAGACACTATCTGATTGGAGGGAAATTTGAACAAAGGATCACTGTGGAATACAACACTTTTTACACAAAATGACTTGAATGCACGACAAAAGCATTGGTTAGTATTACTTAGCAATTATGATTTGAGATTAATTACATTGAATGAACAATGAACATAGTGGCATATGCGTTGAGTCAGAGACCATGCATATTCTTGTTAATACCTCTTCTGACAAATCTTCGAGAAAAGATTCTAACTATACAGTTTGACAATGACTAGTATAAAGAGGTTAAGGAAATTATCGGACAAGACACCATGATGGTACCAAGATTTTGAAGGATATACATTAGACAACGACGAATTGATGAGGTAAAATAATCGGATTTATGTACTTCCTAACGACAAATTTAGAAATTTGAACTTAAGCGAAGCTCATAGAGTAGTATACACGGCTCATCTAGGATTCATGAAGATGAGGGCAGACCTTAAGCCCTTATTCTTCTGGAAGGGATGAAGGAAGACGTAGTTAGCTACGTGGCGAGGTGTCTAGAATGTCAGTGAGTGAAGGATGAACATAGACATCCTTTTGGTTTACTACAACCACACGTCATTCCAAAATCGAAATGGGAGGCCATTTTGATGGACTTTATTATTAGATTGTCACTGATGACAAGGAGGCACGAATCACTTTTTGTGGTAGTTGACACTCTGACAAAGAGTGCACACTTTATTCCTGTGCGTGCAACATATCAGGCACCATACATGGCTAGAATTTTTTAGTGAGATTGTGAGACTACCCAGTGTGCCAAAAAGAATCATATCCT
Source organism: Picea glauca (assembly GCA_000966675.3). Lineage (NCBI taxonomy): Eukaryota > Viridiplantae > Streptophyta > Pinopsida > Pinales > Pinaceae > Picea > Picea glauca. Next base: position 1,354,991 of record JZKD02S1824750.1, on the reverse strand, counting down.
ATAAAGGATTGATGTTTATAGGACGATTTTGGACTAGTTCCCTAGAGGCCTTGGGAACACAACTGAACCTTAGTACAACATATCACCCTAAGACAGATGGAACGAACCAAATTTTGGAAGATATGTTGTGTATGTATGTATTAGAACAACATAATAATTGAGAAGAGTTCTTGCCACTGGTAGAGTTTGCATACAACAATAGTTATCAAAGCACCATTAAGATGGCACCATTTGAGTTTCTTTACGGGCGACCGTGTTAGAGGCCTTTGAGATGGGATCAACTTGAGGATAGGGTCCTGGTAGGACCAGAAGCGATCCAAGAAATGGAAGAACAAATGAAAATGATAAGACAAGCGATTAAGGAAGTGCAAGATCGGTAGAAGAGTTATGTCGATGCACGTCACATTGACCATAGTTATGAAGTTGGTGATCGAGTCTTCTTCCTGGTGAAACTGCATAAGAGTTCGATCAAGTTTAGAAAGGGTATTAAACTCTCTCCTAGGTTTCTGGGACCTTTTGAAGTTGTGAAAAGAAAGGGCCTAGAGCCTATCGACTAGCCTTGCCTGATTCTTGAGATGTATGCACGATGTTTTTCATGTATCTGTTTTGAGACATTATGTTAGTGATCCTACACATGTGATTGACATGAGTTCCTTGTAGGTGTCATACAAGGGTGCACTCATAGCAGATCCAATCCACATTATAGACCATCACATTTGAAAAATAAGGCATCAAACAGTCGATCAGGTCAAGGTCTAGTGGGAAAATTATAGTCCACACTTGACTACCTGGGAGGACTCATATGATATGCGCCAACAATTTCCATATTTATTTGATATTTAGACATTTAGATCTTGTCATATTCTTTATTTGCTGCATATATATACTTTGAAACTTCAGGACAAAGTTTAAAACAAGAGGGGGTGTATGTAACATCTCTCTCTTGCGAGCACATGATTTGACTTATTCTTTGAGGACACTTGCGTGCAAGTGATTCGGTTTTAGTATATGGTTGTCTATTCGCTTATGGATTCTTATGATGATGTTATTTGATATCTATGTATTGACAAATGATATTGACGAGTTTCCTCTGAGTGTGCAGGACACTTGACATGTTGAGGATGTCGATGGCACCATTGGACCTCCTTAGACTCTGGATTGAGTCAGGGAGTGGATTGTATTGGTTTGGGTATTTTATTTATGCATGTGTGCCATACAGTCGTGTATATTATGATTTTGTTATGGATCATTGACAATGTTCATTGATGGATGTAGGATGACAATTCCTTGTTAATCAGACTCACATAAGGATTAAAGGGTCCATGCACAACAACCAGATATTGAGGGAGAGGTGTGGAAACAACCCTGTCACAACCTACTAGCATTCCCACCATGGCTCGAATTGTAGGTTAACGGTGACCTAGTTCGAGAGATCCACAATGCTATGAGGGCAGACTGAGACAGTCGCTCATGAATATTCTAAGGGGTGTGCAATAAGACAAGGTCCTTATTCCATAGAGGCCCTTAGTCTCTCACAAGGTCGCCTAAATGGAGTGTTGACTCCAAGGGTTGGAAAACTACCAAAACCAATCAAAGGCGATTGGCACCCTTAGAGCATGTAGTGCATCTTGAAGGGCACATCGCGTAATCAAAATTTGAATCAAAGCAAGTGGCACCCTTGGAGCAAGGAGTGCATCTTGAAGGGCACGTCGAAGTATAAAAAAAATGAGTCAATCAATCAAGGTGGCCTAGAAAACTTGAGTGAATGTTAAACCTTAAAATCTTGAGCACCTGCCGAATTAATTAATGGATTAATTAATTAACTAAATAATGAATTTATTAATCATAATCCCTGAGGGTCTAGATATTTGCAAATAAATATTTAATTATGCCTAAGTCTAAGTGAGTGAGAAGACTAAAAACTAAATTTTTAAATTAAATGAAGAGGGGATGAAATAAATCAAATTAAGAATCAATGAAATTAAAAAATAAATCTTAAGGAGTGATTAATACACTTGTGCAAGTAAATACTAAATTTAAATTTAAATTGAGAAAGTAATAAATAATAAAGATGTGTAAGCATAGAAAGGTATCTAGAGTCCAGTCCAACTAAATAACTTTCCTAATTTAAACACAACTCAGTTTTAGAAAGGCGTTCGTCATTAAAAATGAAGGGAATAAAGCGACAAATATGAGTGATTTTAGGAACGCTTTTAGGATGGGTGAGGGAAATTGACATTTAATTTAATAAAATTATCGATTTATTGGTGAAACTAAGGGAACATGTGACAAGTGTATGGGGGAGATAATTCCTAATTAAATAAAAAAAAATGAATTAAATGTGAAAATGACAAGTTGTCACTAAGAAAAATTCTATAAAAGAAATGGCCAAGAGAAGGAATGGGGATGATTGGTTATGAGTAAGATTATGCTGCAAAAATTCTGTCTGGTTTTACTAGTGAGAGTTGGGACACCCATCTCGAGAGAGAGTGTGGTAGCTCTACCTTGTGAGGCGAGCTGGGAGCTAGAGTATTTTGGTTGTGTTTTTGCGTGGCCCCTTTGCGGCTTGGGGGGATAAGGGGGAAGAAGAGTACCCCTAGTGATGGATGGGAGGTATTGGTGAAGTATCCATGGTTAGCAAGCAAGGAGATGGACGAAGTGCAAGCACGAGAGAACATCTTCAACTTCTTATCATCGGTCATAGTATTTTCATTTGAATTTGCATTATAATAAGTTTTTATTATGTATATGGTTTTAGAATTAGTCTATTGATTGATGGCCTTGCAAATAAGGGTGATTGTTGAATGCTTCCTATGAGACTTCATATCTTTTGCATTCTTTGTGATTTAATAAATCTCTGTGGGTTGATCTTTGAGTTCTACTCTCTGTGTCTTTTTAAATCTTTGAATCTTCTCCCTCAACAATTTTGTACATATGTAATTCCTGGCGTTTCCATATTTATTTCATCTATGTGCCTTCCTCATTTGCTAGCTATTTTGTACATTTAGAACTTTGCATTTGGCCAGTTTTTAAACATCAATGTCCTTGAACTCACCCAGAAATCTTAACTCTTTTTGTTTTGGCACTTATGTCCAGGCTGTGCACAAGTTGTTCTCAGCCAAGCATTGTTCTGAAATGCACATTAACTATCTCTATGCCTCCTTAGATTTACCTCTGTGTTGAGAAATTTCCCAACGATCCTCTCCTTCTAAGCCTCTGTGTTTTACCCTTCTTGAAAGTGAACTTCTCTTCAAATGCTCAATGATTTTTACCTTCTATTACACAACGAATTTTTCTTCAAATGCTCAGAATCTTATAATCAAATTTTAAATATATGCTCAGATTATTATACTCATATTTTATAATTTATGCTCAATGTTTTTATACTCAGTGTCTTTATACTCAACATTTTTATGCATTTATCCTTGCATTTTGTGGAGATCCCTAAGGCTCTGCGTCATCCTCCCTCTTTCCCAGTGAAACCCCATCGTTAACCTATGCGAATTCAACATTGTATCCTCTATGAATTTTGGGATATCAGCCTCTGCGAATTCTACTAGTGTCCTTTGTGAATATTGGGATATTAACCTCTGCAAATTTGATGTTGTATCCTCTGGGAAATTGGGGATATTAACCTCTATGAATTCTTTGAATATTGAGATATTAACCTCTGTGAAATCGGTATGGTATCCTCTGTGAATTTGGGGATATTAACCTCTGCGAGTTCTTCTTGTATCCTCTGCGAATTTTTGGATATTTAACCTCTACGAATTTTGTGTTTGATCCTTTGTGATTTGTATCCATCGGCGATATGTATCCCATGCGAAATGTCTTCCATCAATCTTTGTGTTGATTGGTGAAGTAACCTCAGTGTTTTTTTTTCCTTCGCCCTCGAATGGAGGTGACCAGGATTGTCTTTACATTTCAATTAATGCTGGGCTTTCCTCGTAGTGAAAAGTTATGGTGCCTCATGGGCCTTCCTCCTCATGACTTGGCTCTTGGTGCGTTGTATTGCATTTGGTGCTTGTTGCCTTGCCGTAATAATCCAATGTACTTTCCCTTCACACAATTATATCACTTAACAATTCAACTATTGGGATATTTCAACAATAATATTTTAATAAGTAGATATGGTATGACTTTCTTATGGTTGACCATATTGTGATTATATTTCTTTGTCACTTTTTATTAAAACTATTATTATTATATATATAAGGAGTGTTTAAAATAGTCATAGGAAATATAACAAACCATTCATTAACAAAATAAAAAGGGTTGAGAAATTACTATTTATTGAGTAATATATAAGACTATTATATGAATCCATTATGTGAATATAGTAGTCTAAATATTGTGGATGTTTTTTATTGGATATATATATTATATCTTGTTTTTATAACTAATAGGAAAGGTAAAAGTTTCTCAGTTGTAATTCCAATTCTCTATATTGAGGGATGAGTGCACACAATGGCTTAATGTTTGTTTGAGTAGGAATTGTTTTTAAAAAGGGGGCTGCCAAGGTGTTTTGTTCTACTGAGGAATAAGATATGCCTTTGCGCCAGGAAATAAAGTAATGATTACTCTCACGCCTCTACACATGTTGTCGTATGATGGTCTAGAAATCAGTTTATCCTTGCGTAGTTATTCAAAGTTGATTTATGATTGTTTAGTAGATGGTTTTCGCTTGCACCATTAGAAAAGGTGGATATATGATTGATTAAGATTTTATGTTCTCTTGTGCCATGTAGAATAACGTATATTTCTCATGCGTCATGAATAATGTTGAGGTTGGTTTATGTTTAATTCAAATTTTGGATCATGCGTGCACCTTGAGATAATGTTGTTTATTGTCGAACTAAATGGTTGATTAATCATGTGCCTTGAAGTAAAGTAGATGCTTTCTTTTGCGCCTTATATTATGTCGTTGTAATATTGATTTAGTAATTAAATTTTCTTGCGCCTTGGAATTTATGTGAGGTGTGGTTGGTTAATAGAACCCTGTTGCCCCTTTGATTATCGTTGATGTTGTTGATTTAGCTAGTTGGTTTTTGGACTTGATTGTGTTAGTGGGATGTAGGAACCTCCTTGTTCCTCAGAACAATTGCTAGCCCTGAGACCTTAAATAGTCAAAATAAATCAGAAGAATCATGGGCTTGAGCATTTCTTATGTGTCTTGGAGGTCCTAACCTTGCAGGGTAGGTTGGACGGGTAGTATCTTTATGTTATATTTATGTTATCATTATGTTATCTCATGCTATCCTTGTTTTATCTGATGATTATATTTATATGATGAGTTGAGCGATTAAAAGTATTGATGATTCCACTTGATCATGATGAGTTGATCTTGCGTCGCCATTTATGATGCTTATTGATTAGGTGTCGATATCTAACATGATGATGTGTTGATTTTGTGGTGTTACTAATTATGTTGATGCATTGGTTATGGCATTATTGATTACGATGATGTGTCACTTATAATTATTTAATTATGATGTCGTTGATTATGCGATTCTTGGATTATGTGTTGATGCTAATTCCTAATGCTTTAATTTTTTTTTTTTACCTATTGTTCTTTGATTTTCTTAGTCATAATGGAGGGGCCGTTACATATTTCTATAGCTGATGAGTATCATTCCTTAATGAAGAATGAAATGTGGGATTTAATGAATAATGAAATGTGGGATTTAGTTCCTTGAATTCAAGGAAAGAATGTAGTGAAATTTGGATGAGACTACAAGGCCAAATTCACATCTAAAGGCATTGTTGAAAGAAGCAACACTAATTTGGTGGATAAGATATTTTCATGGAGAGAATGGATGAAATGCAATAAATCTTTGCACCAATTTCAAATATGAATTATGTTTGACTTATTATTTTACTTGATTCTCACTTTGGATGGGGGGGCATATCATATGGATGTTAAACATGCCTTTCTACACGGTGATTACATTGAAGAGATTTATATGGAGAAACCCCCTGATGTTGATAAGGATGGAAATATTATGTGTTGATTGAATAAATCCTCATATGGTTTGAATCATGCCCCCAAGGCATGGTATGAGAAGATTGACTACCTTTTCTTCAATCTTAGTTTCAAATGTTGTGAGTGAGATCACAATATCTATGTATTGCATGTAAATGCGAAACATTAATTTTTTCATTGTATGTGGATGACTTAGCCATTATAGAAATCCATGTTAACCTAATTTTGGGCTTGAAGAAACAACTAATAGATAAATTCGATATGACTGACCTAGTCCTATTACATTTATTTTTAGGTATCCATGTATTACACATGGATGACTATATCTTTATCTATCAGCCTAAGTATGTGTTGAATCTTTTACATAATTTTAGAATGGAAGACTATAAACCTTCTGCTATACCTTATCAATCAATATTGAAGGTAACAAAGGAGTTTTCTTCTTTGAAAGACAATTCTACACTCTATTGACATATTATCAATAGCCTAATTTATTTAACTCATAGTTGACCTAATATTTCATTTGATATTAGTTTTGTTTCTCAGTTTATGCAGGGTCTCTAAGAAAGTCACCCTAAAGAAACAAATATAAGTGTTCATTAGATAAAGACAAATTACAATATTTCTATAAAGTATTGTAGTGACAAAGTGAAATGGCTAGTTTGTTACATTGACTTAGACTAGGTTGGATATGGTGATGATAGGAAGTGTACTTTGGAAATGTGTTTTGACTTGGCTTTGGACCCATTATCTAGTCTTGTAAAAGGCATAAGAAGGTTTATTTATCAACAAAAAAAGAATAATATGATGGTGCAAATCATGTTGGAACAAAGACCATGTGGATTTGACATCTCATGGTAGAACATGGTTTTCCAGTCAAGACATCAACTGTGGTATATTATGAAAACCAAAGAGCAATACATATTCCATAGAATCCTATTGGACATAGAAAAATGAAGGTTGGATCTTCATGCTCATTATTTGATACATGTAGTATAATAAAATGTTTAAATCGTGTTCATTAGAGCATAATGACTAGGTTGTTGATATATATACAAATCATCTCTTGGTAGCTAAGTTTATGAAAACTTGGGCTATGCTTGGGATTCAAAAATTTATGATTATGGGGTGGTATACATAATTAATTTCACCTCCTAAATATCCAAAGAATTTTTTTCATTAGGGGGTGTTGGAATAACAAGAAATGTAGGTTTATCACACCTCTAGATCTTTTGAAATGATTATTTTATAGTAAAAAATCAACTATAAAGTCAATTGAGAGGTCAAATAAGTGTTCAAATAATATTCCGATTGAGTTCATGACTAAGAGACCTATTGGATCATCAAATATGATTTTGATTGGTTGAATAGATAGAATATAACATTTAACTAGTGCACAAAAGAAGGAAAAAATTAAGGAGTTTTTTATGTTCCCTAACCAATTTAAGAGAATTGGTTACATCTTGGTGTTATATAATATGGCCCTCTAGTCGATATAAATAAGTGAGAAAGTGAATATATGTAATATGTATGGTGTATTATGCTATTTTATTCTTAAGTTATGTAACAACATCTTTAGACACTACCTCTCTCTTGGAATACTAGATCTATAATCTACCTAATCCTTCAATTATCCAACACACCGTGGTTCCACATGGAAACATTCTTTCTCAATGAATTTTCTTCCATGAATGAATTTCCATTGTTTTGAAACATGTGGCATCCTTCCCTTCTACCTCTTCTAGTGCACTATAAAAAAATATGGATCTATAAGTATTTAAAGTATTACAGAAAAACCTCTGGATTATTATTGGCTCCCTTCTATGAGCTCATTATTGATAAGTCATGCCCAATATTCTTAGAGGAAGCCCAAGAACTATTCAAACCTATCAGCATCTAGTATGTGGAATAATACGAGAAATACCTCCACATTTATGGATGCACCTCATCCCCATAGAAATTTCCCAAGCATGTTATAGATAGGTTGGTAATGACATAAATATTTTACCAAATAGAAAATTTTGTGGCTAGTGACAGATTGGAAGAACATAGAAAGGGATTATTCTTGATGTACCCCCTTACAATTGGGGCCTTCCTTTTGATATATTTTACTACAAAATTAGAGCGGCCAATGAGATATATTTTTCGAAGTGCAGATTCAATCATTTAAAGTTCATGATCCAACATACAACATCGTTAGTAATTTCAAGTAGCAAGGCCTCAAGTGGCCATATTGTCATCAATATTATCTTAAGGAGGAATTATGAAAGTGATTTGTTGACTTTTACATAGTGTAGACACATAATCACAATGTCATATCAAAAGAAAAGGTGAAACTAAATTTATTGATATCTATCCCACATCTGATAGGATCTCCATTCCCCAGGTCTTCATCCATCAATCTATCAATAACTCAATAACTATAGATGGAAAAGGTGATAGATACCAAAGCTATCAGACCATAAATATATTCAAAGGGACTTAAAACCTAAGAAAACCAGAGTGCCAATTTTCAAAATTATGAACATTATCTCACCAAATAAAGAAAACTGAAACTCATGAAAATCCACCAATTGACACTCAACATCAACATGATTAGGGAAGAGAGGGTATGTAACAAAGTGTCTAGTGAGTATAGGACTTTTATTTTATAGGAACAATATCCAACAATGTAACAACAACAACCTGGTTGGAATATCTCCTTTGGAATTTTCTAGTGGGTATAGATAATGAAGATCTATGGGCATCCATGGAGGATTTTAAGTTTAATAGGAAGACTAAGATCATCACCAAGAAAAATCACAAGAAAATGAATATCATATGACTAAGTACTAATTCAAACCAAAATATCTATATTTTTGGATTCCCATCGAGAAAAAATTATAACTTTAGCTACCATATAAATTGTTATAGCTCAAGCTTCTAGAGAAGGCTATTTTAAAACTCATGGAGGAAAAAATTCAATTGAAGGAAAACATCATGATGTTTGAGAATCAAGTAAAGTATTACAAAGATTCAAAGGATAACTTCGAAAAATTCATTGTGTTCACTCATATGATGAAGGATTAGATTGTTCCATTGATTCATGAATTTTATCAATACATTCACTATAGGATTAAACAACACTCCAAGATATAATTGTGAGTAGGAAATATTACACTAGTTACTTGCAAAAGAAAGAGACGAGAGAGAAAAATAGAATCAATATTCACACATAAGATACTTAGAAACCAACTTGAATCACATTATATTAATCCTCTATCATGCATACAATATATAGAACTCTCCACAAGAGGAGTAATTCACACTAGGTTAGGGTTTCCATGTGCATGCTCAAGTAAAAACAAAAAAAAAACTCCCTCTTAGTATCAGTTAACTATCCATAAATGGAGTTAGAAAGTCATAAATGGAGTAAGCCATCCACACATGAGAACTCATGTATACAACTCATGCATGTATAACTAGACTCCATGAATAATAATAGAATTGAAGAATTAAGGATAAGTGCGCACTTATCTAGGAAAATAATATTTTCACTTAAGTGTGCTCTCTAGTCACGAAATAGGAATTATTTCCTAAAATAAAGGAATGAAGCGCTCTTCCTCCTAGAAAATAGGAATTTTCCTAATGGTTGTTTATGAGCCCATGGTTTTGGAAACCTATGGTATTTTTCCATGGTATTACATATAGAAAACTGACAGCTAAAAATAGACCTGCTATAAATAGACCTGCTATAAATAGTAGTCTTCCTGAGAAAGTGGAAAAATGGAAAAATGAGTACGCCATTGAGTATGTAGTTGAGCATGTACCCTAATACCCCCCCTAAAACAAAAATGTGGTGTGCATAGTGACGAGTCTCGACAATATGAAACCATGTTAGGTAATCATGTACATGTATAGATGCATAACAACTGAACAAAAGTGAGGTAAAGAGGGAAAAATCGGTGAGAACAAACCCCCCCCTCAAAATATCCTGCCAACAAAAAAATAATGCTAACATGTTCAACTACTAAGATAATGTACCCCTTACTCCTAGAGTTTCCCTCAATGATAAAAACTTTTGTTCAGTGAAATGCTTGATGAAGATGCCTACCCCCTTCTTTGAATATCAACATAACTACATATCAATGACTCCATCATGAATATATCCCTGAATAAAGTGCAGATGAACCTCATTGTGCTTGGTCCAATGCCATTAAAATTGGTATCTAAATACCTTAAGAGTACTTTGATTATCACACCATATCATTGTCAGACAATGAAAGTGAACTCCCAACTCTGTAAGAAAGTATTTCAACCAAATATATTGAGTAGTAACATTCATTGCACCCTTGTACTCTACCTTTGCTGATGATAAAGTAATTTTTGATTTCTTATTACTTGAACAAAAAACAGGTCCTGATCAAAGGTAGAGGACATATCCTAAAGTGGACTTATAATCAATTATATCCCTTGCCCAATATAAGTCCGAGTAACCAATAAGATCTATGGAAGACCTTGTTTCATAGTGTATACCAAAGCTGGTAGTCCTCTTGACATATCTGAGAATCCTCTCTGTTTCCTTCTAGTGAAGCTCATGTGGCTTCTAAATGTACCTAGAAATTGATCCAACTGCATAATAGATGCCTGGTTGAGAGTGTGTAATGTAGAGAAGACTCCCCACCAACTGATGATATCTAGTACAATCAATGAAAAGTGATGTACTAACATCCTCTAGTCTAACATATTTGGCATAATTGGAAAGAGACAGCTTGATTCTTGAATCATTCTAGTTGATTTTAAGACCAAGAAAGTAATGTAATTGTCCCATATTTGTCATAGAAAACATGTCATGAAAAGTGGTCTTCCCTGGAGAAATGGAGAAGGTTGAGATACCTATGATGAGTAAATAATATACATATAGAACTATCAGTAGAATCGAATATATTTTCCTCATCATATACACATTAGGATTTTATATACACCTAATAAAACCTCTAGAGAGAAGATACGAGTCCATTTTGGCATACCATGCCCGAGGTGCTTGCTTCAATTTGTACAGTGACTTCCTCAACCTATAAAATAATGATGGATCCTATAAATATCCCTTTGGATCCTCCATATATATCTTCTCATTAATATCTCCATGCAATAATTCATTATTCACATCCATATGGTGTACCTCCCACTTTCTAGATTTTTAATTAGCTAGAGCTAACCGAATGGAATCAATATTGGAAGTCAGTGCAAAAGTCGCCTCATAATCAATGCCTTGTACATGTGAGAAACATTTATCTACTAACCAATACTTATAATTTTTAATATATCCATCAACATACCTCTTTGTCTTGAATATCCACTTACATCTAACAAGCTTCCCGTTGGAAGGTAGAGGAACCAAACTCCCATGTGTTGTTCTCCATCTGGAAATTGTACTCTTCTTTTATAGCTACCTCCCAATGGGGGTTTTCTTTAGCCTTTATGTAATACTAAAGTTATGATCCAAGTACCATATAAAAATAAATAGGAAGCAAATTTTATGTATTATTAAGAGCTTGTGGAGGCTCCACAAACTGAGATATCGTTCTTTGTGGATCGTTGGGATCACCCACCAGATCACATGTTGCCTAAATATTTTGTTGTTCCCATTGTGGTATATGCTATGGAATTGAAACTAATTTATATTGATAAGAAATTTCATAGATATCAGAGTCATATATTTGATTAGAAATCTTATTAGAAGAAGTCTCATGAAGTTCTACAACTAGTGGTGGTGAAGATGGAGGTGTGGACTACTCCAGATGTACATGTGAAGGAACCTCTTAAAACTTAAAAATCCTATGAGTGAACAATTTATCTGGAACATTTTATGAGTAAAGTGAGAGAAGGTGTACAACCTTTAATGGTGATTAACCTCATCAACAACAATTTTTAAACCATTTGACAAGTCAAAAATAATAACTGAGTTTGGAGTGAGCTCCACCTTCTTCCTTGAACCTAAATGGGTGATTTGATAGATGGAGAGGAAACTCATAGAAAACTTCAGAATGTGAAGTACATCCTAAAACCATTCATGGTCTAGATAAACTATACCCCTACTACACAACTCAGTAGGAAAATCATCTCCCATGAAGATCGATGGTTTGGAACAAGTCTCCAAGTATGAGAAAAGTCCATCTGATGAGGCCATGTTGTGGGTATCCCCTAAATCAAACACCCAATCATTAGGATAATATGAAATAGTAAGTAATGCATGGAAATTACCTCTTTCTAATCATGGATTCTTTCTTGCATTATCCAAAATACAATCCTTGAGGTGATGCTACTCAAGTGATTGTGCCATGAGCTCTATGATCTTTTTTCATGAAAAAACTCTTGTGATGGAACCCCCTGTTATAGTAGGAACACCTAGTATTATCCTTCTCACTCTTTGATGCCTTGGAACTCAAACTCTCATATGTGGAATTTTTTTTACCTTCCTTCTTGTTCTCTTGGTCCTTCTTACCCTTGTTCTTCTACTTATTCTTCTTTGAACTTCCTTGAGTTGTAAGCGCATGGGGATTTGAACTCTTGAGTTCCCATATCTGGATGAGCTTTGTCTTCTCATGGATAAGTGAATCCATGAACTCATATAGAAATGGAATCTTCCATGTAGAACCCATAGTTAACCCAATAGTATGAAAAGAAGAAGGGTAGACAAAATACTCTGGTCCTAGCTTGGTTAGAATTGAAAATATTAATTGTTCATCTTTCTTATCAATTCCACAAGCCCTAACATGAAGAAGAAATTTTTTATGCTTATATAAGTATTCTTGTAGGTTCTCAAAATCACTTGGATTCAATGCATGTAGATCATTCTCCAGTCGATCAACACTTAATTTGTCTTTTTTTCCTAGAAAATCCTTCAAATTTATCCAAGCATTGTTAGGAGTCTTGCAAGTATCAACATGGAAGAGGAGATACAAATATATGCTCAAGAAAAACATCTCGTAGGATTCATCCATTCTACTGAAGTATTTTCATTTTTCTATGGCTGAATTAGGCTCAAATTCAATCCCCATGGTGACCCTATACAAATTGTTGCTATGAAGTAGAAGCTCTATCTTGGGCTTCCACTCATAGTAGTTGAAGGGTGTCAAGATCACTGGAAAAATATGTTTGATCCATATTTATCTATGGGATGTACAATATGATATATAAACCTTCAATAAACATGAATACTCCCTCACAATAATAGCTCTGATACCATCTAGGATTAAGCCACACTCCAAGATCTAATTGTGAGTAGGAAATACTACACTAGTTAATTGCAAAAGAAAGAGAGAAGAGAGAAAATTGAATCAATATTAACACATAAGAGACTAAGAAACCAAATTGAATCACATTATATTAATCCTTTACCATGAGTACAATCTACAAAAATCTCCACGAGTAATGTGCACTAGGTTAGGGTTTCCATGTGCATGCTCAAGCAAAAAAAATATAGACTACCTCTTAATATTAGTTAACCAGCCATAAATGGAGTTATCCACACACAAGAGATAAATCATGCATAAAACTCATGCATATATAACTATAATCCATGACTAATAATAGAATTGAATACTTAAGGATAAGTGCACATTTATCTAGGAGAATAGTATTCTCACTCAAGTGTGCTCTCTAGCCATGAAATATGAATTATCTCCTAAAATCAAGGAATGAAGTTCTCTTCCTCCTAGAAAATAGGAATTTTCCTAATGGTGGTTTATGAGCCCATGGTTTTGTAAGCCCATGTTATTTTCCCATGGTATTACACATAGGAAACCACTCGCTAAAAATAGATCGGTTATAAATAACAATCCTCCTGACAAAGTGGAAAAATGGAAAAAATGAGTATGTCACTGAGTATGTAGTTGAGCACGTACCCCAACATTCACACATGCAATGGATTTTCTTTCAATATGGTAGTTGTCAAATAATAGCTAGAATGATGAATTACAATATAGAAAATAATGGGAAACAACGAGATGCAATTGTCAATTAGCAGTAACAACACAAGTGTATCCCATCCAATGTGCATCAATTAAGTTGGAATGAAGTTATTTGATATTCACTAATTCTATAAATTATAATGAACATAAAAAGCAACAAGTTTCATAGTTCCACAATATCACTCATCTTGAGTTGGACAAGTCCATGAAGGAACCAAAAAAGTCCCAAGTCTTTTTAACAGATTATACCCATATACTAGGACTTATCTATAATCGCAGAAGAGACAATTTTGACTTGATGAAGTCAACTAATGAAAACGTAATACTTAATAGCAATTTTGAGTTACAATCAACGCATAAAAGGATGAAAGGTATGTGAAGGTTCAAGAAGTAGATGAAGATTCAATTTTTGTAAATCCTTCTTTACTTCCCCTTTATATATATTTGTTTTGAACCTATTGTGAAGGGATTTGCTTTTGGAAACATAATATTGAGAGGAGGTTTATGTAATCCAAGTTCCAATCTCCATTGGGTGAATATAATACAATCATGTAGAAGTTCTGGTGAATAATTGTATAATTCATTTGTTTTTTTCTTTCATTCCCCATACATCAATATTTTCCTATGGATGTGTATTGGGTGAGTTTATAGTTGTTGTTGTTGTTGTTGTTTTTTCCTAAAGAACATTAGATTAACAAATATACAATTATAAGTTTATTGGTTTGTGTAAACACAATAAATTCAGGGCTATGTTAAAATAAAAATGTTTATTTTAATTTTGAGTATCTTTATTAATTATAATGTATGTGATTATATTCAACTTCCTTAATTTTATTTGTAAAATTTATCTTATGCACTCAACCAACCAATGAATACAATTCTAAAAATATAAATATTAAAATAATACAAAAACCCAAAAAATGCAAGTTAACACTTCAAGATGGAGGAATCAACTAAGTGCAGAGACTCTAATTTTGCTGTCTTGGGTTAATACATTCCATGTGAAAGTTGACTTGAGATGATATTGTTAGGGACCTAACCTCCCTAACCCCTCATGTAGATAGAATAATATTTTTTCTATGTAATAAGGGTCAACATTAGTAAATAAGGCCTGTAATAATGTGAAGAAGTCTGATGTAAGAAGACTTAATAGAATCTTCTGCTTCTAGAAAAATCTTCCTCTAGAATATTCTTTAGAAGATATAATTAGTATAAATAGAAGTAGAATGTGTGGCAAATTTTTTTCTTCAGAATTATTGTAAAAGCGATTTACTTTGTTAGAGGCTGCCTCCTCAAAGATGCATGTGAACTTGGATTTATATCAATAAATGTTTCATTGTTGGTGTTGTTATTCTCTATATTTTTTTGTTCTACTGGTATTTGTTGAAATATTTCTATTTCTCCTTATTATAATATACTTGGTACCTAACAAGTGGTATAAGAGCTCTTTACTTTGCATAAATTGTGGGAATTTTATTTTTTGGGGTAGAGATGTGTACTGCTGACATATTTAAAGAACATAGATCTATTTCTCAGCAAGTAAAACTATGGCTTGGGAATACTACACATAGGAAATACAAATGACTTCACGGGGTTATTGGAAATAAATGTTTCACCTTGATGGAAACCTATGTAACTCTTGTTGGTACCTCTTCGAGTGGTACCACATCAGACAGATTATGTACATGACCATCACTCCCACGTATCTTCAAGTATATCAAGAGTCCCTTAGGTCTTCTGAAAATATATCTATATCCTCTGATTGTACACTTGAATATTATAGTGACATAGAGAACAACACTTAAGAAGATGCTCTCTAGTACCTAGGTAGTCATGTAGTACAAATAAGGGTATGGTCGAGCCTCCTTAGTTGGTGCCCTGATATATTGGGCCAAGTACTACTATTCAATATTGCACATATATCAGAGAGATATAGCACAAGGAAAACCCTTGTCTATAGGAACCATAAAAAAACTAATCATTGGGAACATAAAATAATAGGAAAGGAATAGAAGGGAAAATTTTCCACACAACTTGCCTCCCACATCCTTGTTGCAAAATTCCTATACAAATGTCCCTGTTAAAAATTTAGGCATTGCATCATTGTAGTATTCTTTGGGCTGGAGTGTAACTCCATAGGAGTAAAACAAAAAGTATATTGGTCCCAACGACACCCTTATTTGGCGCATATACCATTGGATGCCTCTCTTCACCTTGATCATTGTGATACCTATCACTTCTAAGCTCTTTTTTTCATAGATCCACCCACCCTTCCTGAAACCCTTATTTTCAACCTCACCCATTGGATTCCTCTTTTCCCCTTGATCATCATGGTATATATCACTTATCATCCTTTTTTACCTGGACCCACTTCCCCTTCCTAACACCCTTCACTCACCAATGGCCACCACTTTCCACCAAGAAATCATTAACCTGCAAGACGAAACACAAATGCACAAGGATACCATCCAAAAACTGACTTCTAAACTTTCTTCCATCAATTATCGACTTGAAACATTCACTAACTAAGATAAGGGTGAATTTGAATGATTTATGAGAGAATTTGACACCATCCATGGCCAATCTGACTACCTCCAATCCACTCTCAACAAAGTGTTGAACTAATCCTAGGGCCATCCCTCATCTAAAAAAAATCACACTCATATGATGCTGACTCCTCCCATACTATGGCCTTTCATTCCAACTCCTTTAATCATGTCCCTTATCTTCCAAGAGTTGAGGTCAATAAATTTTATGGCTTGCATCGCATGGGATGGGTCACTCAAATCGAACATTATTTCTCCTTGCATGGTAATATTGATCAATTGGCCAAACTTCATTATGGTGTTCTCTATCTGGATCCTAAATGTTGGCGATGCTGGTAATGGCATAAAACTGAACTCCAAAGGTATGTTACTTGGACACATTTTTTTGTATATATTTATGAACACTTTGACACAAACACCCACCATTTAAGCCATTTAACCAAGTTGAAACAGTTTGGCACATTGAAATACTTTATAACTTCCTTTGAACACTTGAATTTCAGAATGGAGGACATGTTTGATGCCTTATTTTGGGAATTCTTTATTAGTGGCCTAAAGGATGAAGTTTGTGCCCAAGTCCTCATTGCTCACCCCCTGAATTGAATGGGAGCTACTAAATGAAGCTATGAAGGATTGGCCTTGCCATACAAATCTTAAAAGCTTGCATGGTTTCTTGGGTTTAATGGGATGTTATCTCAAGTTTGTTCAGAATTATGGAAACATTATCGCTCCTCTCATTGCTCTGATTTAAAAGAATGCATTCAGTTGGATGCCCAAAGCTAATCACTCCTTCCAGGCCTTGAAATATGTTATGTGCATGAATCATGTCCTCACACTACTAGACTTCACCAAGAATTTTGTCCTTTAATGCGATGCTTCAGGTAAAGGATTTGGGGCAGTCCTCATGCAATGACCTTTGGATTTCAATAGAAATCAACTTTCAGAGTGACATTTGGGCCAATCAATCTATGAAAAGGAATTTTTTTCTATTCTACATTCAATGGATCTCTAACATATGTATCTGTTGGGATATTGCTTCAAAACTAAAACTGATCATCTTAACCTCAAGTATTTTCTAGAACAAGGAATCTCCTCCCTAGAGAAACACAAATCGGTGGCCAAGCTATTTGGGTATGATTATCAGATCATTTACAAGAAGGGAAAATAAAATGTGGTTGTTGATGCTCTTTCAAGGAAATATGAAGATGAAGGAAACCTCTTTTCCCTCTCTTTGATTGTAGCCAATTAGCTTCAAGAAGTTCACTAGACATGGTTGCAAGATCCCAAACTTTATAGCCTGATCCAACAATTGCAACAGAATCCTCAAGCTTCTCCAAGGTACTCTTGGCACAATGATCAACTTTGAAATAAAGGTTTCATGTATTTAAGCAAGAAGTTGAACCTTAAATCCATTGTTCTCTCTAATATTTACCCTTCTCCCACAAATGGGAATTCAGGTTTTACAAAAACCTATGAACGAGTCAAGTGTTCTTTTTTTTTGGTAAGGAATGAAGCAAGACATTCATACCTTTGTTGTTGAATGTGATACTTGTCGATGCAATAAGGGAGAAACCGTCAAATCTCTAGGAAAAATCCAACTTCTCCTAATTCCACCTACTATTTAGATGGATATTTCTATGGACTTCATTGTGGTCCTACCTAAATAGGGCAATAAATCTGTCACCATGGTTGTAGTAGATCATCTTTCCAAGTATGTTCATTTTTGTGCTCTTCAACACCTGTTCACATCATCCAAAGTGGACTAAATTTTTATGGATAACATCTTCAAACTACATGGCATGCTTCATTCTATCATCTTTTACTATGATCCAACTTTCACTAGCAATTTTTGGCAAGAATTGTTCAATCTACAAGGAACCTGATTGCATCTCAGCATCGCCTATCATCCCCAGAATGATGGAAAAATTGAAGTTGTCAACACGTGTTTGGAAACGTGTTTGAGGTGTTTTGTGTCTGACTGAAAAACTCAATGGGCTCAATGGTTACCCCTAGATAAATGGTGGTACAACACCTCTTACCATAATGCCACTTGTATGACTCCCTTTGAAGCAGTCTATGTGAAAAATCCACCATTGGTTCTCTCATACATGCTAGGTGTATCCAAGGTTTAGGAGGTTGAAAACACTCTTACAGTCTACAAGACCATTCTCTGTTCCCTCAAAGAAAATTTGATCATGGCTTAGAATTTCATGAAGAAACAAGCAAATCAGGGTCATTAAGAACCAATTTGTTGAAGGGGACCAGGTGTTTGTTCATCTGCAACCTTGTAAGAAAACTTGAATCAAATATGAACATTGTCAGAAACTCACCCCCAAGTTCTATGGTCCTTATTCAATTCTCAAGTGAGTGGGGCCATTGGCATACCAATTATCTCTTCCCAGTCATTCTAAGCTCCATCTTGTTTTCCATGTCTCATGCTTAAATAAAGTGATTGGAACTAAGTGTGAGACTCAAACCAATCTCCTTGATTTGGATGAAGAAGGATCCATTTCGTTGCATCCACAAGTAGTGTTGTATCAGTGTGAGTATCGTCTTCGTCAGAGCACCATCAAGGAAGTTTTAGTTCAGTGGAAGGATACATCACCAAAACATTACAATTAGGATTCGACTACCATTGTACAACATTTTCTCCATCGCAAGACTTGCAGACAAGGTTTTTCTTCAATGGGGAGGACATGCTAGGGACCTAACCTCCCTAACCCTTCACATAGGTATAATGATATGTTTTGTATGTAATAAAGGCCAACATTAGTAAATAATTCCTATATAATAATGTGAAAAAGTCTAATGTAAGAAGACTTGATAGAATTTTCCACTTCTCGAAATAACTTCCTCTAGAATTTTCTTTAGATGATAAGATTAGTATAAATAGAATTAGAAGGCATAGGAAAGCTTTTTCTTGAGAATTACTGTAATAGATATTTTCTCTTCTAGAGGTTGCCCCTTGAAGAGGCAAGTGAACATGGATTTATTTCAATAAAGGTATCATTGTTGGTGTTGTTATTCTCTATATTTTGTTGTTCCACTGGTATTTGTTGCAATACTTGTGTTTCTACTTATTATAATATACATGGTACCTAAAAAATACATACATCAATAGGTCCTAGAATTTGGGGGTAATTTTTTTCTATCACATTTTAAATAGGAACAATGAGATTTTCAATTCAAGGCTTAGGGAAACCCTATTTGATTGTTTTTATAACCCTCAATGTTAATATCTTTTCTTTTTAGTAGACTCCCAAAACTCAATGCCATCCAAGGTAAAAGCCTCTTAATTTTTCTAAATAATGTTTTTCTTTTTAGATATTTGGACTTTACTCTAGTAATGACATATAAAAAATTGGAACTCATTGATATTCAAATTTTGGATTCAATGGATGTGTTTTTTTAAAGGTTTTTAATGTATAGATATTCTTTTGTAAGCCTTTAATATGGGGATAGAAAAATTAATGGATGGATTTTGGAAATTTCAAATACTTTAAGCCTTATTAGTACCTTCCAAAGCACGTACTATAGTAATCGATAGGGTTCGAAACCTATTTATTTTGTAAATTATAACTCATGGTTTTTATAATATATATATTATTCCATTTTGTTTCGAAAAAACAACAATTTTTTCTATTTTCCTAATTTTATGCATTAATTTTTTCATTGGCCAAAATCATTTTGATATGATATAAATGTTGGAGATACTTCACACACACCTAGGATTTATTTTTCCTAAGGATTTCCCTATGTTTATTAGTCATTATTCAGTCTCCTATAGTTTAGGGAGAATATTCTCTTCAATTCACACTTCAGTTTGATCAGTTGAGTGGATTCTAGATGCCACATTGGGATTATCACCATGCAACATTGGGACCATCACCAGCTAATGCACATTCTCCTTGGAATCATCACTATACTAGTGAATTAATCATGATTCCCTGATCTACTCATCGCTTCACTTTGTTTGAGTCAGTTAATTGAAGACTGAGAGACTAGTTAACTCAGACTAGGTGGCAATTCACTCCTGTAACTTCCTGAGAGACTAGACTAGGTGGCAGTTTACTCCCGTAACTATTGGTGTGAGTCCAGATCACTCTAGACCACCACTATGGAACATTGGCTTCTCCTCCAGTGCACATTATTTGAGTTATACATAGTATATCATGTGTAAATTATCATTCATTCATTTGGTTAATGAGAATTCTTCCATTCTTTCTCTCCTGCTTCTCTTTTCTCATATTTTCTTTGCAAATTGTGTGTCATTTTCTAGATGGATCTATTATGTGTAGGTTCAACACATTTACATGGTATCAAAGCCAATTTACTTCTAGGTAAAAGACACAAGATATTATTTTTGCAGGTATCGAAGATTGAAGACATCAGAAAAATGAAATTTCCCAAAGAATTCACTCTTACACCATACAATTTCCTTGCATGGAAGGAGAAGATGATAATGCATGTTCGAGGAAGAGGATTATACTGGTTAACCATGAACACATAGACATAACCAACATCATACATAGAAAAATAATAGTACTTAAATCAAATGGATGAAGCATTTGGAACAATTTGAAGTCTTGTTACACATTATTTTGGTCACCCTAATGATCCTTTTACAGCATGTGTTCATGTTCCAAAAATAGATTTCCTTAATGAGAAAAGTGACTAGCTTTCTCCTCTCAAAAACCCTATTAAAGAAGATCGTAGTAGGATGCACTATACTTAGCGTGCCGTGAGGCTTGATTGCTGCACTCTGCCCTGAAACTAGTTTTCAACGTCTCCGCAGGCCATCTTATAGCTAGGGTGCGACGATGCTAAAAGACTAAGAAAAGGTTGAGCTTCATGAAAGTTATAGAAGTGGATCTTCTAGAAGATGAGGTGGCTTCCGAATAGATGGGATCTTACTCACTTCTTTGATTTGGTGGGATCATCCTAATATTTTTAACCATCTCTCTTTCCCCTATATAAAGATGGATTTCTCATGGAAAAGGCTAAAGTTAACGAAGGTTGAATAAGCTAAGAATTGTATAAGGAATTCTACTTCAGTTCATGCTTGAGGGCTTCATCTTGGTTCATCAAGTCATTGTGGATATTCATGCAAGTTTGGAGCAAGTGTGTGTGTTGGAGCAAAGGGCCACTGAAAGGGGACCTTGAAACATCAAGGCTTTTGCCTGTATCTTCCACTTTTATTTAATATAATGCAGTGGCATGTTTCTTTCCCATAAAACCATTCTCGTTTTATCGTATGATTCCTTGATCACATGCATAAGTTTTCATTTAATATAATATTGTTGCTTTCACTTTGGTTGGCTTGTGTTCCCTTGCAGATCCAATATCACAGGAGCACCGGAGTAGAGCAAGGACAACAAATATACAAGGAAGCGATATTTAAACGATATGTCGCTCATCTCTTGTTTGATAGTAGATTCAATGATTAGAGCTTAGGGAAAACATCATGCTCTGTCTTGTTTTGTTCTAGATCTAGGTGGATTTAGGGAGATCAGTTCATGTCCGCATTTACCGATTAATTCAATAAAAAAATTGGCGACCATAGTGGGGATACGACTTGTTTTTGGTTTTTTTCTTTCCATTTGTGTTTAGCCTACCTCCTTTTGTTTTAATCGAGTCTATGAGTCTATGGGTGATCCATCTGGACTCTGTGGGCCTGAAATTTCATTTAGATTCTTTGTACTTTGTCCAATTTTTCCTTATTTATAGAGATCGTCGCACTGTACCCCATATACAACCTGCGACATTCA
Source organism: Picea glauca (assembly GCA_000966675.3). Taxonomy (NCBI): domain Eukaryota; kingdom Viridiplantae; phylum Streptophyta; class Pinopsida; order Pinales; family Pinaceae; genus Picea; species Picea glauca. The sequence continues at coordinate 1,332,742 of JZKD02S1824750.1, read as the reverse complement.
CTGATCGCCGCATCCTGCCTGTTTTAATTAGTGCAGAGTCATCGCATTATCTCCCATATCTAGCCTATGTCGACCTTATTTCATCGCACTGTACCTTACTGCTGAGCTGCGACGTTTCCTATAAGATTTGTTGGTTTGGGCCTTTTTGTATTCTATCACCCAGTTTTTCTTTGATCACCTGGGATGAACTTTTGGTGCTAGTATCTGATTGTTTTCTGAGTTTAAGACTTGTTGTTGATTGATTTTCAGGGATTGAAAGTCTTTCTTTGTCATTTTGCAAGTTTTTTGCTTCTTGATTTTTGTCAACAAGGATATAATCTCTGGATCTAGATCTGAGTGTTTGATTGATAAAAAGTCTTTGATTTGATTAAAGTTTTGAATTGTTTTACATTTTTTGGATTGCTTATTGATTTGAAAGATATTTTCATTTCCATCTGGCGAAACACTTTCTTGTCATCTTCATTTTTGTCTTCATTGAAAGTTCGATTTGGGTATTGTGTTGAGTGTATTCATTTTCTTTAATTACATTTTCCTTTTTTCATTATACCTTTGATTTGGTTTTGGAAAGGAAGAATTAAAGTCATCTATTATTTTTAGTAATTGCTCATAAGAAAAAAAATTCACTCTATTTTTTTTTGAAGAGAGCAAATTGGGAAATTTGATAGCTTATGATTGTTTGGAATTGTGTTCATTCAAGAAAAAGAAATTACTTTTCGTAGCTTTCGTGAATCCAAAGAAATACCTTCTCCTTACTGTAATTAGAGTTCATTGAACTAAAATATTGCATCATTCATCTCTTCTTGCATATTATTGGGTCAAGGTAGCATATGACATCAATTTCATTTCCATCTCCCTCTTGAGTAAACAACTGCCTCTAAAACACTGTATAATTTTTAAAATTTATTAGTAACTTTTATTTTCTAGAAAACCTTTTCACCAACATTATCTAGGCTAGCGCTTTGGAATAGGTCATGAGGCACACTCTCCAAAGCATAAAACACACTGTATCATCTTGTGATAGGGAGTGTTCAAATCCACTTGCAACATTTTGTCCTGGGAAGCCCTTCTCACACAAGGGTCAAACTTGAGGTCTCATTAAGACTATCAGAGTTACTCAACCTGCTTTGTTGGTCTTGGTGTAGATATTGTGCGTATTATGGGGGTCACTTGAAGGTATACCCACAATTATGAGTGGAAGCCTTTCGAGTTGATTTCGGGCTAGATACCCTACCTTTGTGCGTGGATCGGATTTTCGATTGTTTCTCCAAGCATCACTGTTGTACTTGGTAACCTTAGTATCCTATCTCTTTAGGGTCTTACATGAGGTGACTGTGGAGGGGCAAGTCTTCACGGTACCTGTAATCAATGTTGGTCAGACCTACTCGGGATCCTTGGAGGGTATGTCCACGATTATGTGTGGGAGCTTGCACTAGGGTGTAAGTCCGTTAAGCAAGTCGTCAACATAAATTTTCCACCCGCTCTATCCTAGCCCCTTCTTGTCTTGACTTTGTGACGTTGGATTTCATAATCAACTAGTGAATTCAAAATAATAAGGTTTGTTTTCTTGGTTTTATTTCTAGATTTTATTAGCGAGTTTTGTTTGTTTCCATAGTTGGCCATAGATTTTTTTCGTAAAATATTCGGTTCAGACAACATTTACTCTCCACGCTATTCACGTAGGATGCAAGGGACACCCCCAGAAGATCCGGAAGGTTACCTCCCTTTGCTTCCTAATTCACTAGAGGGATCTCCTGAGCAAAGAGAAATCCAAGAAAATGTAACCTCACAAGTGGAAAGTTCCAACTCTTTAGAAGATTTCCAAATTATTTCTGATTATATAGAGGCGTTTTTACTTCCTCCAACTTCGTTACCATATACTGGATATGAGAGACATATCCTCCAGATGAATTCATTAGGAGAACTTGTTGTTGAAACTTTTGGAGCACCGACTGGGCCTCATACAGTCCATGGAGTAGAGAATCCCCCTCTTTCTAGTCAAGAATTTAGAACCCTGCCTCACATTGTGTGGGAGATTTATGACAACTTAGGGGTGAGTCCTGATCCACCTATAATATCACAACTTCCCGAAACATCTGTTACCTACATGGTACCTTTAGACCATTTTTATGGTACAACCAACAAAATCACCATCGTTCCAGATACACAGTCAGTTGGTCCTCGCTCGACCCTTTCTCTCCATATGTGATCCAGGTGGATATCGGGGGCCACCCATCTTTTCCAAATGGCTCAAAACAGTTTTCTGGCCATTTTGGCAATTTACTATTTTTAGCAGGTTTTAACTTTCGGGGCCATTTTGAGGGCCTAAATGAAGGTTTTTTGAGATCAAGGTTCTCAATTATATCCAAAGGCATAATTGAGGCCCCAAAATGAATCTCCTCGACAATACCTTTCCAACGAGCTATCACACGCCTAAAACGGAGATCGTATGCAAAAGTTACGACCCCGGGAAGTTGATGCAC
>JZKD02S1824750.1:1304401-1328233 GCA_000966675.3 Picea glauca | reverse complement strand
CCCATCTATTGTAAAAAGGCCTTCCGAGCCTCATTGTAATCATCATCTTGCGAATGCGAGTAGCCGTCACATCTCTTCTCAGAGATAAGCTGCCACCATTCTAGCGAGTCTTTCATTAATAGAAATCGTGTATTACTGTATCTCTGTGTTTATGGTTGCATCTCTGATATATTTCTGTTATATTACTGGATATACGCGATATCTCTGTGCATTTCGTTATTATATCTCCGCTCTCATTTCGTGCCGAAAATAATCCGGATCAATATGGCCCACTCTACCATGGTCCTACATGCTACGAAAATTCCTACCAGGAATGTGGTGGTTAATCAAGATCCCATTGGAACACCACCTCCATCTAGACCTATCTCGTCACTTCCCCCTGGGTATCACGCTTTGAATACTTCCATCGCCATCCCTACCCAAAATCCATCTGAAGGGAAAAGACTTTTTATTCCTCCTGGGTACAATGCTGCTGTTGGTTTTTTTTCCGCACCTGCCTAGAACCCCTCCAAAGGGACGTATGTCCCTCTTCCACCTTTGTTTGGAGGGGATAATTATTTTGGCCCTAGTGGCTCCAACCCACTTGGGGGCACTAGTCCATCAATCACTTCTGGTTTTTAGCTTCCTTTTGGAGGACAACCTCAAACTGGGGCACAACTGCAAGTTGGGGGGCAACCTCAATTTGGGGAACAACCTCAATTTGGGGCACAACCTCAGGTCAGGTGTCAACCACATATTAGCCTACAACCTCAATCTGGGGCCCAACATCAATTCGGGGGGCAACCCCAAGTTGGCACCCATAACCCGGTTTATGGGAAAACTACACTTGTACCTTGGATTATTCCTCTCCAAGGAAATCCACAATCGTTTGGGGGGAAACATTCTCAAGTTAACTCTTCTATACCTCCTAATATTTTCCAACCATATCCAGGTTCCCGAAATCCTACTTGGGGTCCAAAATTCCCGTCGAATGTTCCTTCCAAAGAAAACATTCCAAATCAACCCAACCCTGAAGGCTACATACCTCAAAATACTTACATGTAGACTACTTAGGGTCCTACTGGCATATCGACAAGGCTTCCTCCCCAAAGTCCCCAGTATCCTCAAGTGAATAGATAGTTTCCTTTTCTAGCCACTTTGGATTTACCTGACTTGTCTAGGATCTTGAATGATCCTATCTTACATTCTCCCCATTGCCCTGTCATACCGACCAAATTACCATCTAACATTCCCAAGTTTGACAGTCGACTGAGAGAAGACCCAAACAATCATGTTATGACTTTTCACCTTTGGTGTTCATCCAAATCATTAATGGATGAATCCATTAGGTTACAAATCTTCCAACGAACTCTCACGGGTTTAGAAACAAAATGGTACATAGAGTTACCATGATGCTTATTTAACAACTTTAATACCCTAGCGATGGATTTTCTCACGCATTACCAATTTCTAATTCGTTATGAGACATGAATAGCAATTTTGAGTTGCTTCAAGCAATATTTTGCCACTCATACTTCCGATCACATTCATGAGTGGAGAAGGAGACGATGTTTGATCAAAATCAACCTTCCTAATCAGTTATTGGCTGAGTGGTTCACCAAATCACTCATCAGTAAAATCGCTCATGATGTTTCCATGGGTGGAGTTGTCACTGAAGAGAAGGAGATTAGTCGTGCTAAGTACCTAGATCTCATTTATTCACAAATGGGAACACTTTATGATTTGATCCCTAACACTCCTCACCCTTCTACCACCCCTACCTCAACAACCCTGACAACTTCTCATGTTGTTGATGGTGTGATTGGCACCTTCCATGCTGACACTCAATGCTTCTAATGTTTAACATGCTCTGAATCCTAGTCCTTGCACCGAAAAAACTTCTGAGGTTAATTCAGTTCAGTCTACCCCTACCGGTAAAAATAAATCTAAAAAAGGAAAGGGTAAAAACAAGGAGGATAAAATAATAATACGCAATCCAAAAAAACCAAAATGTAACCTGCTGATGATAAGGATAAGTGTAAGCCTCGATATCCTTTCCTTATCTGTGGTGACGATCACTACACAAAATATTGTCCAAGACATGTCAAGGTCACTAATTTCCTTCAAGGGACTGGGAAGCCTCCCACAACTATCGTTTTGTCACAACCATTCCCTTCTCAACAACAAGCCCAATTGGTCATTCATGACCAACCTTCTCCTTACAACACTTCATATGTCCTTATGTGTACTAGTGATTCTAAAAATAATGACGTTGCAATCACAACTCGGGACAAATATTACTCTCCTTCAAAGGAGAAAGTTGACGATTTGTGACCTTCGTTGGTTCAACCGCCTCCCTCAACTTCACCTCCCAATGGTCCTCTTCATCTCGAATAATCGGATCTCGATACAGTTCTCCACCCTCCTCCAAAGGGCATTGTTCAGAAGTTTGCCTTTAATACTCATGCATGCATTGCTCAAAACTAAAGTATTGTAGAAGATCTTGCGCAAGCACCCTCTGCGATGTCAGCTCTCGAAGTCCTTCAAAGTTGTCATGCTCAATGAAAGGAACTGTTAAAGGACATTGGTGGAATTGATCCCACAGATATGAATTTGATAATATTTTACCTAGAAGATCACATTCCAAGGCTACCTCCTCACTTAGAGTTTTAGATCCAAGTTGTTGTAGAGAATAAGAATATCTATAGAACTGTTATTGATGAGGGAGCCTCGACGTGCGTTATGTCTGTTACTTGTTGGAAAGTCATTGGCTCTCCTCCCCTCACTGAATCACACAATACACTTAAGGCCTTTAATGGTTATGGTTTTAAACCCTATGGGGTTGTTCCCTCGTTGTCTATTACATTGGAAAGAAAATATGTCAATGTCGAGGTCGAGGTCTTTGATGCGCCTCTTGAATATAACCTCTTACTTGGTCATAGCTAGATTGATTCTATGTGTGTAGTTGTGTCTACCCTTTTCCATGTGTTACATTTCCCACACCAAGGAAAGTTCGTTACTATTGAACAACTAGCCTTTTTTAATTCCGATTCCCATACTAGAAATGTACCCTTTATCTCGAAGACACCTCCTGGGTATGAGAATGTCGGTGTGGGTCTTCTGAAAGAATCAAATTCGATGGGTACATTCCCAATCCCACCACCCGATATTCCGCCTCCTTTTTTCACCTCAACCAAAATGATTTCCACCTCTATTTGCAAAACCCTCGTGTCTCATGACCTGTGGATAGTACCTGACCCTGGTGATTATCTTCTCTATGGCGAACAAATTCCCTTAAGTCCAGTTGAATCCACTTATCATGCCATTCAATCCACAACCCCTTCTACTCCCTCTCTCTGCGATTCATCTCCTGATCTGTTTCACGTGATCTTTCCTACCAATGAGATGATCATGTTAGTCATGTCTATGGAAGACACCCCATGGGACAATGGGCATCATCATTCCATTCTCTTCCTAGAGCAGGACACCATAGAGAGTTACCAATGGATTTCGACTCCATTGATCGTTGTTTTCATTTCCTTTGTTCTCGAGTCAACACAAAATATGCTATATGAAGGGAACCTAAGGAACATTTCACCCACCGTTCCTCTTAACATATCCATTAAACCTAGAGCTGTAAAAAATGTTCACATCGGAGCCTCATGTTCCGTTGATGAGGTCATCACTTATAAAGCCATTTTTCAAGAATTTCGTTATGTTTTCACCTGGAGCTATGAAGAGATGTCGGGTATTGATCCCGATATCATTGTACACAAAATTAAGACCTACCCAGATGCTAAACCCATCCGGAAGAGTCTTCGCCCAGCCCACCCTCATAAATTCAATGCTATCAATCTTGAAGTTGAAAAACTTCTTAAGGGTGGATTTATCTATCCTATGGATTTAACCAATTGGGTATCCAATATGGTTCCGGTAAATAAGAAACAAGGCACGATCCATGTATGTGTATATTATATGGATATCAATAAATCTTGTCCTAAGGACAATTATTCAATCCCCTTCGTTGACTAGATCGTCGATGATTGCACCGGGAGATAAATATTCTCCTTAATGGATGGTTTCTCCGGCTATAATCAGATTAATATTTTTCCCACAAGATTGCTTTCATTTGTCCTTGGGGTTCCTTTGCCTACCAGAAACTGCCTTTCTGTTTGAAGAACGCCTATGCAAATTTTCGTGTGCCATGTCTTATGCTTTTCATGATATCAAGCACCTTGTACAACCATATCTCAATGATCTACCGGCACATTCCATGCGTCACCAAGATCACCTGGCCCATCTCCGAGCCATTTTCCTTTGCTGTCGTTACTATCATATACGTTTGAACCCACACAAATGTGTTTTTTTGTGGCGTCTGTCTAACTTCTAGGTTTTATTGTGTCACTTCATGGAATTAGGGTAGACCCCTTGAAGGTTGAGGCTATCCTTACTCTACCTCCTCCTTCCACACTTCGCCAGCTTCAAAGTTTGCAAGGGAAGGAAATTTTTTTGCATCGATTCATTCCAAATTACACCGAGTTAACACAGATATTTACTTGAATGCTGAAGAAAGGTTACGAGTTTGTATGGGACGATACTGCCAACAAAGCCTTCAAAGCTTTGAAACTTTCCTTAACCCATACACCACTACTTTTTCCACCAGATTATAGTCGAGACTATTTCCTCTACCTCGCTACTTCGGACTCTACTATTGCCATGGTTTTAGTCCAAGAAGATGATTCGAACGAAGAACATGTAATTTACTATTTGAGTTGGAGTCTCAGGACCATCGAAGCCAAATACCTACATGTGGAGAAACTGTCCTTGGAGGTTGTTCAAGATGTCCAACGTTTTCGTCATTATATCTTATTACGCAGGACCACTGTTATTTCTGATTGAAACCCCATGAAACATATCCTAACTCGACAATTGTTGGGGGGCAAGTAATCCAAATGGATAGTGATTCTCTAGGAGTTTGACTTGGAATTCAAACGCACTAAGTCTAAGAAATCTTTGGTTTTTTACGAATTGATATGTGACCTTCCCTCAACTAAGACAACAAATGTGGCAGAGGAATCCTTACCTAATGAATCCCTTTTTTTGATCAATTCTGATGACATTTGGTACGGAGATATTATCATCTATCTCTAGACTCAAACTTTTCATCCTGAACTTTCTAGTACGAATCGTCATCATACACGGTATCAAGCCCATCAATATATCATTCTTGGTGACACTCTTTATCTCCGTGGTGTTGAATCTATTTTCCGACGATGTCTCACCTATGATGAGGCTAAGAAAGCTTTGAATGACTATCACTTTGGAGCATGTGGCAGTCTTGCGAGTAGGGTATTTTTGGCCCTCACTTTTCAAGGATTGCATTACGGTTGTCCAGAAATTCCATGCTTGCCAAACTTATAACAACAAAATAAGATCTTCTTCTGCTTCTTTACACCCTATAGTTTCCATTGGTCCCTTCACAAAATGGGGCATTGACTTCATGACATGTAGCCCTCACTCAATTGGGGGGCATGGATACATCATCGTAGCTATGGATTATTTCACTAAATGGGCCGAGGCGATGCCTACATTCGATAACACCGGGAAAATTGAAACATTGTTCATATTCAATCACATCATTAATCTGTTTGGTTTCCCCCAAGCTATCATTACTGATCATGGTAGTCATTTTCAAAATTTCATGATGTCCGAGCTTACTGAAAAGTTGGGTCTTCGACATGAAAAATCAACCTCGTATTATCCACTGGCCAATGGCCAAGTTGAAGCAATAAAAAAAGTCTTTGTTACTATGCTTCAACGGATGATAGGAATTCATAAGACAAGTTGGCACATGATGTTGGTTTCAACATTATGGGCCTACCAGACATTTGTCAAGTCTACCACTGAGTTCACACCTTTCCAGTTAGTTTATGGTATGGAAGTTGTCTTGCAGATTGAATGTGAGATACCATCTTTGAAACTAGCCGTTGAACTTCTCCCAGACAACTTTGCTGAAGAGGCATGTCTATTGTACCTGATGCAATTAGATGAAACCTGTCGTGATGATGCCCTGGTTATTGAAACTTAGAAAAAACATGTTAAATCCCAATATGACAAACATGTCAAGCCACATGTTTTTTCTGAAGGTGATCTAGTTCTCCTTTACGGACAAGATTGCGATTTACTAGGGGCTGGAAAATTTGAGGCTATGTGGCGAGGCCCTTATATTGTCAAACAAGTGTTGGAGAAGGGAGATTATGAGTTAGTGGATTATGATGGCATTCCTTTGAGTGAACCCAGAAATGGGCTTTACTTGAAAAAGTACTATGCTTAAGTCATTTTTGCATGAGTGATTGTATTTTTACTGTATCATACTCTTGTGTGCTACTCTTGTAACATACGCACCTATGAAAAAATTAATCAGTATACAGGGTGTTTGCCTTGGTTGTGAAACTAACAATATCGCGGAATATAGTGCAGTCATCGAATTGATGACCGACGCTATTTCACTTGGAATCCATCATCTTGTTGTACAACTCGATTCACAATTAGTAGTACTACAATTGATTAATGTCATGCTATCTGAAGTTCTACTTTGTTAAGGGTATATTTATGAATTCACCTCTTGGAGCGTCATATTGATTACATTGAATACCAACACATTCCTAGATGTCTAAATACATTAACAAACTCATTAGCTACTCATGTGTTAGAGAGACATTTGAGACACTTGTAAATCCAATCACATTTTGTATATAAATAAAGTAAGATGGTAGAAGCCTCATATATATATATATATATATATATATATATATATAACGATAAAAATTTTACAAAAATTATTTTTGTTTGAAGACCAAAATATAAAAAATCTGAAGAACATGGCTTCATATACAAATATAGCATCAAGGATGCTACTCATGATAACATATGACTACCCGTTCTACTCTACAGAGAAGTCGACTGATAGAAGAAGATACACCCACTGTGTGGCACTCGTAATGTCTCACAATCTCATCAAGAGAGGTATCCTGGGCATCCACTGTGAACCCCTCCAAGTTTTTCTCTATAGCCTCGTAGTCAACAACGACTAATACTGCTACCTGGACTATCTCCCCTCACCTTTAAATGGGAGATGAATTGATAGGTCGATAAGGTCCTACATCTTCATTGTCAAAGATATTTTTGATTAGTCATCAGATTAAGAACATAAAAACATTTCATATTTAAAAAATTACAAAAAACATTATAAAGACAAAATGTAATTCTTACCTAAGTTTCCCCATTGAGAACCTTTAAGAAGAACCAAGTTAGGGTCACCTCTAAAGTATAATCCAACATATGTGTAATCATCTACCATAAGCATCTGAGGCCTCAACCAATCAAAGAAAACGTCATTGTACATGACGATAGGACCAGTCACATGACAAGTCATGAGGTCACGCCACCTCTTCATTCTTGGATATTGTGGGGTCGGTATGCCCCACTTTACCTTTAGATGAAAGTGTGGAACCCTATCCAGAAAGAAGGACACCAAAATCAACCTGTATCTGAACTATTTCAGGTCACCTTTCCTACACTTGGTCAACTGTTTTTTCATGCTCCTGAGAACCCCATCACACCAGTTAAAGACTCGGGGTTCCATGCACTCCACTGCATAATGAAAGTAGCTTTGAAGAGCCATATGGGGAGATGCACTCCCCACCATGCATGTGATGGTGAAAAGGATGGTCCATAGGGGTAAGCCTTCAACATCCCTAATAACGAACTTGTCGCTACGTCTCTCAACCTCTGGTACACAATATTGCCGAATGTACTCATTCATCAATAGTCCATCACCACTACTACCTATCATTGTCACACGGGATCCACGGTGAGATAGCCCCGTCAAAAAATAGATATCCTTGATATCTAGATTAAGTATGTGGGATCCCACACGGAATACCTTCTGATCCACATCCCACATGTGGACTAAATATTCGAGCAACCTCAACTGACCCTCATGCCCTGGATCTTGAATAATTTTAGCTGCCCACACTGCCAGAGGGCATTAACCATTCCCAGGTCATTCCTGACGAAGTAATCCTTGTTCTTGTGCTCTCTCTCCCTCCATTCCAACATTCTAACCATCAAAAACCTGCATTGGAACTATAAGGAGAGATTGGTATCTTTATTTGCCTCCCTGGAGATTTTTATTGGCTAAACATATCTTAATAAGTTTTTGAGATGTGCACGCCACAGACGAAGGCATCCACGCAGTGCAGAATCACCATAGGCCATCCATAGGGCCACTTGCGGTGACCTTGAATCACCGCAGGGCACAATATAAGGCGCCTGTGGTGACCTCCACGTGCAAATACCTGCACAAATTCAGCCCAAAAATCTACTTTTAACCAATAAAAAAAAAAATTAATCCATGGAAAGTGAAGAGGACAAGAAGATCACCTACTCATCGGAGACCATTCATCCAATGATCAAATATGCCTCCCACAATCTGCAGTGGAAATTTGAGGTAAAATGGGGGTTTTGGAACAAGGTTTGGGTGGAATAACAATGGAATGGTAAAAATAAGCTTTTACCCATATTTATTAACCTTTTCATTTTTCCATTCATATTTTATATTATTTTATGTGTTTCACCTAAACCCTAAAGTCCTAACAACATTGCAAGTGTTTGATTTTTCGCAAATGAGAAATCTAGGAGTACAAACGATGGAACACAAATATGTTTCTTGGTTTGTTTTTACATTTGTCGCATGTACAGATACTTTTTGGGTTTTTCAGGAAAAACCTCGAGCTCAATATTTGTTTGTTCTCATGCTCATAAATCAATAAGAATGCAACTGAGTAGACTTTTATCACTTTTCCAGACTCGTAAAGGTTACACAAAAAAGTAACCACCTAGAATTCCCTTTAATTTCTTTTCAGACTCTCTAAACATGAAAATATTTCTGAGCGATCTTGTTCTTTTCATGATCGTAAAAGTATTTGAAGAAAACATCTGGCATGTGGTAAATTATCACTTTTTCGGTCTGGTCAGATTAATTTACAAAAAAGGACCTTGTGGAGTTTTCTTTATGTGTTTTTCAGACTCTCTAAACATGAAAAACCCCTGAGTTTTCTCTCTTTGGACTCGTTAAACAAACATCGAAAGACCCATATGGGACCGAACCTCTCCTTCTTAGGGTTCATTAAGAATACTCCTAGGGACTCATCCGAAGGATGAGCTTACATTAACAAGCATATGTTATCCTCCTCAAGCTTGCGTAAAAATAAAGAGGTACTCACAAGAAATGGTGGGGGGAAATTTGGGAAAGGAATGTGTCTCTGTATTTGTGTTAGTGATAGTAATAGTCACTCTTGAACATGACACCCCCTTCATCATTATATCCGGGTTGGGAAATCCATTTGTCTCTCATTTGGCCTTCCACAAGTTCATATCTTGGGTCGTCCTTGAGTCAATGCTGCCAATACCATTGTCGTATCACTCATATGTTTAAGAGAAGTCCAACCCTAAACAAGCCCTCTATTGAGTCAGCCATATGCAATTATAAATTTCTACCATGTCAACTTTCCCCGTGTCAATTTTGAATCATTTTCATACTTTGATCTACCTCAAATCTATTACTTATTTCGTGTCATTGTTGGGGGATACATCAAGTCCCTCCTGTGATGAGTCTTTTATTTTTAACTCATTATCCGGAAAAAATACTTAGAAATCATTTAGCACCTAAGAGCCTGCATGCCTCAATGGAAGGTTTCTTCTCTTTCGACAGTGGGTTCACATCATTGACCCCTGATTGAGAGATTCCATTGAGTGTTCGACTTCAGCTCATTTATTCACATTCATTAGATTGTACTAAGGTACCTTGGGAGTCATTGACATCAATTGTGATTTCCCTCACACTTGTTAACATTTTTCATCAAGGGCCGGTAATCAAGTGGTTTCTACCATGTTCAACTTCACCACTTATAATCACATGGCTAGATTTGTACTTACGAACGACGAAATTGAAGACCCTGGATCTTATCATTTTGGTCTAGGTTGCGATGGAGTTTATGATTTGTATTGACACATAGCTCCACTTTGTATGTCTCATGGCTATTTCTAAAATTGAGTTTTCTAGAGCATAGATCCACAATGTATTCCTACTGGCTATTCAGAATCTTGATGACATGGACCCACAGTGTATAATTGGTGGCCATGACTGACATTTATGATTTAAATAACTTGTAGTCTGAGCATGGGAATTCCTACCTCAGAAATGATATGATATTATGCAGATGCTTGGTTGTTTGTAGGTTTTTGATTGGTGCACTCCTTGTTTCCGACACACACACATTCTACAAAGTATTTTGGTTGTCATGAGTTCCAGCCTCATACTTTGGGGGCCATTCTGTTACACATTATTTTTGTCACCCCAGTGATCCTTTTACAACATGTGTTCATGTTCCCAAAAGATCTTTCCTTCATGATAAAAGTGACTGGATTTCTCTTCTCAAAAACCCTATTAAAGAAGCTCCCCATAGGTTGCACTATACTCAGGGTGCAGTGAGGCTTGATCACCGCACTCTACCCTGAAATTGGTTTGCAATGTCTCTGCAGGCTATCCTATAGCTAAGGTGCGACGATGCTAAAAGACTAAGAAAAGGTTGAGCTTCATGAAAGTTCTACAAGGGTATCTTCTAGAAGATAAGGTGGCCTCTGAATAGATGGGATCTTACTCACTTCTCTGATTTGGTGGGATCATCCTAATCTCTTTAACCATCTCTCTTTCCCCTATATAAAGAGGGATTTCTCATGGAAAAGGATAAGGTCAATGAAGGTTGAATAGGCTAATAATTGTATGAGAAATTCTACTTCAGTTCATGCTTGAGGGCTTCATCTTGGTTCATCAAGTCATTGCGGATCTTCTTCATTCAAGTTTGGATCAAGTGTGTGTGTTGGAGAAAAGGGCCACTAAAAGGGGACCTTGCAACATCAAGGCTTTTGGTTGTATCTTCCACTTTTATTTAATATAATGCAATGGCATGTTTCTTTCCCATAAAACCATTCTCGTTTTATTGTATGATTCCTTGATCACATGCATGAGTTTTCATTGAATATACTATTTTTTCTTTCACTTTGGTTGGCTTGTGTTCCCTTACTGATCCAATATCACAAGAGCACCAGAGTATATCAAGGACAACAAAGATACAAGGAAGCGATATTTAAATCGTATGTCGCTCATCTCTTGCTTGATAGTAGATTCAATGATTAGAGCTTAGGGAAAGAATCATGTCTTGTCTTGTTTTGTTCTATATCTAGGTGGATCTAGGGAGATCAGTTCATGTCCACATTTACCGATTAATCCAATAACAAGTCTCATTTATCTTGAACTCCTCTTTCACATATCCTCATGTAAAAACCCTAATGAATCCTGGACCACCATCGAAGGGATTTTTGAAAAATAGGACGAGATGAGGGGACAGATGCTCAAGGTTGAGTTTCTAACTTTGGATCCAAACATTTTTGACAATATCCAATATTTCTTTACCAAATATAAGGATTTGTTGTCGCAATTCAAGGCTTGTGGGGTTGATAAATATAATGAGGAGAAACAAATGTTCCTTACCATTCTCTCCAAACTTGGTCTGGAATACTCAGTGTTTGTATCTACATTTAATTCAGTTAGGTTGACCTCTAGAGCCACCTGGATGATGCCCTCTCTTGAGGCCTTTATCGAGTCTCTGACAGGAGAGAAGAACAAGCTCATCAATATTGGCAAAATCAAAGGCCCAAAGGTGCATGCATTTACTGTGCAATATGGTAGCAGTCATCAATATCAGAAATATAAAGACAAAGTAAAAAGGAAATCACATCCAAATCCAACGAAGGAAGGGTACTCAAAACCCTTCAACGATGCCTCTAGATCCAAAGGTGGAAAGGGAAGAAAAGGGGAGAAATTCACTTACTACCATAAAGGATTCCATCCAGAATCCACATGTATGCAAAAATAGATAGATCAAATGGCCCAAATACTTCAGCAAAATAACCTTGGATATTTCCAAATACTTCAGAAAAATAACCTTCGATATCACATCCTCGAGGGTGCCAAGAAGAAGAAGCCAAAATATCAGAATCTCAAGAAAGGCAATTCTATCCATGCTTTGATTGCCATCAACTCCTCTCTTGATGCTTGGATCTTAGATTCAGGTGCATCGCACCACATGGCTGCCACAAAAGAAGTATATTCTTCATTGGATGCATGCAAAGGTCCTCCTATTTTGATGGTGGACAACTCTCCAGTTGAGGTCACCGACAAAGGAAGAATTGAACTCACAAATGAAAGCTTCGAGAATGTGCTACACATTCCCAAACTTTCTGTCAATCTTCTCTCCATGGATCAGATGAAAAAATCCAACACTGGAAAGAAAGTCATATTCACACCTGATGCAGTGGATATCTATGACATGCAAACCAATTCCATGGTTTCTACCGGTGAGGTAAATTATCAATCTAGACTCTACACAATTTTTGAATTTATTGAACTAGTTTTTGCATTACTGCTTACCCATGCTAATGAAAACAATAGGATATGGCCCGAAAAGTTCGGGAATTTAAATTTCAAATATTTTCTACAACTTAGCAAGTAGGGAATGGTTGATGGTTTACCCGACATCCACTTATCCAAAGAAATTTGTGAGGGATTTGTTCTTGGAAAACACCCTCAAGATAAATTTGACAAAGGAAAGACTCAGAAGGTTTCCTTTCCTTTAGATATGATCCATAGTGACCTCATGGGCCCTTTTCCACATCCATCAATTAGTAAATCAAGTTATGTGCTCATTTTTGTTGATGATTTCTCATGCTTTACATGGATTTTCTGTTTGAGGAAAAAATCAAAGGTCTTTCAACACCTAAAATATTTCAAATCCCTTGTTGAGACAAAGCTAAGAAAGAAAATCAAAGTCCTCCAAACAAATAACGGGGGAGAGTAAGTCAACCATGAGATACAAAATCTTTGTCATGAGGTCAGGATTCAGTTGTAGCACATGGTTCCCTATACTCTACAACAAAATGAAGGTGCTGAGCAAAAAAAAAGATCTCTAAAAGAGATGGCCTCTTGTATGCTACATGCAAAGTCACTTCCATAGAGATTATGGGTTGAAGAACTTAATTGTGAAATCTACATCCAAAACAAATATCTCCATAGATATTTCAAGGATAAGACCTCCTACGAGGCTTGGGGTCACCTCAAACCAGAAGTGACCCACTTCCGTATTTTTGGTTCACGTGCATGGGCCAGGATTCCCTCTGAGAAGAGGAAGGAACTTGATCCACAGAGAACATAGTCTATATTTTTTGGATACTGTTACAAGTGAATCCTCCTGCGGACAAGAGGATTCCCTCTTGGTATATATACCCCTAAAACCAAGACAAAAAGGGTGCTATCATTGGTCACTAAAATCTTTTTAGATCTAATTAAGCTAATGAATGAAGAGGAAGAAGAAAAGTGTACCTTTTTAAATGGTGTTTGTCCTCGCAAAGTCCAAGTTGAGATTCAATCCCAAGCTCCTCGATATGTCTTGTAGAACAAAAAAATATACAACAAGCTTCCTATTCTACTGAGATTAGCTCAAATACATATCTATCTACTAAAGACAAGTTCATGTGGAACAAACATAAACTTGAAAGAAACAAGCCAAGCATGTATGTATATTAATGAGAACAAATGGAGAATACTTACAATCCTCTAATGAAGGTGCAACATCTTCTTCTAGCTCTCCTTGTCCAACCCCTTTTCTAAAGTAATCTACACTAATTATGCTTCAATGGCATCTCAATTATGGGATCATAAGTTTGGTGTAATTCTCAATCTCCATCTATGTAATGTATGTTTCCTATGAGATCATAGGTTTCATACCTCCAATATTTTCATCTCATATACCATGTACCCTTTCACCATGAGAAGGCCTCCTTATATAAGCTTGGAGAATCCCAACCACTTGAGAGATCTTTGGGATAAGTTGAGGATTTCTCTCCTTCAGTTGTGGATCTTCCCTAAGATCATGCCTTGAACTCATATTTGAATCCAACCAACCTCAGAGATTGAGGGGATTATTCCCTGATTTCCTCCAACAAACCAAAATTCTCCCAAAAAAGGCCAGTGCTCCCTCAAAAGGGACACAAAGCACTAGAATGCTCCCCTAGAAGAGGGTACAGAGCACTAGCGCTCCCTGGCAGAGCATAGGGGAGCGATCCCTTCCAAAAATTGACTTTTTAGTGGTTTTTCTAGTGGCAAAAGGCTTGTACTCCTTGTCAAGTGATTTCTCTTCTTCAAAAATAGTCCTTGAGGTGTCTTAAGTGTTCTTATGATGTCGTTAGAGGCACGACATAGGAAATATGGCAGTATAATGTTTGTGACACTTGTGGTCAAGATGTGACACTTGCAGATAAGATGTGACACTTACAACACTTGTAATGATGACACTTGCGACACTATTGAAGTGATAATTTTGATGTGTAATAGATTTCCCCCCAAAGTGCGAAGTCAGAAGACGATGATGACTGAAGTACTTTGTAGAATTTTTCAAGCAAGGGTACGGATGCAGAGAGGCTATAAAAATCTGCACACAACCATCAAACAAATATTATGACATGTTTCAAACCCAAGGCAGGCATACCTATGCTTGATTGATAAAGACTTTTTTAGGTGTGGCCGCCATAGAATACACTGTGGATCCATAATTATATTGACAAAAAGGTATAGCCACTAAACATACAATGTGGATCTATACTTCCATGACATGAACTGATCGTAGCCATGAAAAATACACTGTGGATCTACGGGATGACAAGACATAGCCACGGACCAATACAAAGTGGATCGATGTGACAGTATATGTGTCAATATTCCAGAGAAACTCCGTCACAACTTGGGTAAAGTATATATCAGAGTGAATGACTCAACCCAAGGTATTCTTACCAATCCCTATCTAGTACGAATCTAACCATGTGAATAGATGTCTTTATGTCGAACATGGCATAAACCACTTGATTACTGGTCAATGATGTAAACCATTAACAAGCGTGAGGGAAATCACCATTGATGTCAATGATTCCCAAGGTACCCTAGTACATTCTAGCAAATGTGAATAGATGAGATGAATTCGAACATCCATGGAATCATCCGATCAAAGGTCAATGATGTAAACATACTGTCGGACATGAGGAGGCCTGCCATTGAGGAATGCAGTTTCGAAAGTACTAACTGGTTTATAAGTCTAGCTCTTGGATAATGTGTTGAAGGAGATAGGAATAGACTCGTCAAAGGAGGGCCTTGATGTATCCCCCATCAATGACATGAAATAGACACATATATGTAATTGGTGGATCAAATGAACATGGACTGACACAGGTATTGAAACAGGATATTTGTGATGGCTGACTCTCAAGGCAGATACTTCCCTTGAACACTGAGGCATGACAACAGAAACTTGACAGGGACCAAAAAATTGATAACGCAATGGATACTGTGACTTACGTCGGGTGACCCAAAGGAGCATGGAAACTCAAAGGATTGGTTCAGTGCAGAGGTTCATCAAATTGAAATGTGTGCAAAGATAAAATATCATGTTCAAGGGCGACTGTAAAGTTACTAGAAAAGTTCTCAAAAACTGCTTGGCTTGCTTCTTTCAATTTTTTCCCCATCCAGATAGACAAGTACCTCTTTTTGGTTTAACAAGCTCGTGGAGGGTAACACATGTTTGATATAACTCACCTTTGGTAAGTTTATCTTCCTTTGTTTAACGATCTGGAAGAAGTAAGAGTTCGATGCCATATGGCCCCTTCAATGTATGATTGTTTTAATGAGTCCAGAGAAGGTAAACTCGGTTGTTTTTCATGTTTAGAGAGTCTGAAAAGAACTTAAATATGACTCCAGTGTTGTTCTTTTTCGTAATTTAGTCTTGTGAGGCCTAAAAAGAGATAAATTATCACTTGAAAGATGCCCTTTCAAACCTTTTAACGAGTGATAAAGGAAGCAATATCACTCGACAATCTTTTCACGTTTAGAGAGTCTGAAAAGAGCTTAAAGGAGACTCCAAGGGGTTCCTTTTTCGTGTATCCATGAGAGCCCAAAAAAGAGATAAAAGGTTGTTCAGTTACATTCTCATGTTTTTATGAGCACGATAAAGAACAAATACTAAGGTTGCTCGGTTACTTTCTCATGTTTTTACGAGCACGAGAAAGAACAAAGACTAAGCTCAGTATGCCCCCAACTTGAAAAGCTAGTGGATTAACTCCAGAATGATCATCAAAAGGATGGAGACATGCCCCCCAAGCTTCAATTCATTCACAACCTTTGAGGTTGTCACCGATTTCTGTACTAAATGGAGAAAAAGGGTGCAGGTGGATGAAATGAAGGTTCAAATATGAGACCTAACGAAATACTCGACTCGACATCTAGGAGATCTGACAAAAGACTCGACCTAACAGGAGAGGTGACTATTTCATTTTTTAATGAGATTGACATAGGAAAAGAAATATCCTCAAGGATCTGAGTTCAGTCCCCAGATTTTTGTTTCATTTTTAATGAGTTTGCCATAGAGAGAAAAACTATTCTCATAGCCTCTATTTCATTTTTTAACGAGCTTGTCATAGAGAGAAAATCTATTCTCATGGCTTCTATTTCATTTTTTAACGAGCTTGCCAAAGAAGAGAGAAACTATACTTGTGGCTTCTGTTTCATTTTTTAACGAGCTTGCCACAGAAGAGATAAACTATGCTCGTGACCTCTTCTTGATCATGGCTTCCAAGAGGATAATTCTCTGGAAGGAAAACATGTCAAGGGAAAAAACTCGGTCATGGCTTCCAAGAGATCTTCACTAGATGGAAGAAGAATGCTTTAGAAGGAATACATGTTGAGGGTCTCGTCAAGGGTAAGGAGATCTGGCTCCAATAGCCCTACCGAAGAGATCACCATGTCAACTACCGAATCCAAGTCATCAGAAGTTGAAGTCATGGGAGACAACACCACATAATTGACCTGTGGCAAGGGTGATACCGATTGCATATAAGAATCGTTTAGGGAGGTCATTGGGTTGATTGTCAAGTTAGGGCCAACAAACAAAAGTTGATCAATAGTCATCATTCTTCCATCGTGCAGGAAATATATCACATGAAAAAGAGTGGACACAATAGCTTTATGGCATAGACATAATCTCGCCCAAGGAGTAAATTGAAATCCAAGGGGTCTTGGACTACAATAACATCAATAAAGACAATTTTCCCTCCCAAAGTTACAAGAATTAGAGGAAGGATCCCTAAAGGGTGACTGGTTCTTCTGTTAAAAGTGAATAGAGTCTGGGTAACTGACACAAGATTAGGATAACCCAAATCTTGCTAAGCAATAGAGGACAAAATACTAATAGACGAAACTTCATCTATCAGTGCATGAGGAACGTTTTGACCACAAAATTTTACTGTAATCTTGAAAGGCATGTGAGAGGGAAGACGAGGTCCATTTAGCACACCCCAATAAAAAAGTATGGCCTCATTACTTGGAAGGGTTTTTGCAAGAGAAGGAGGCATGCCCCTCGGCACAATAGATCTTGCTTCAATGAGAAAAATGTGGGCTGAATCGGGTTTACTCTCTAGCAGGAGAGTAGGATCGATTGATGATGATATCGGATCGACCACCTTGGCACTCTTCAGAGGAAGAGTGGGATTGACCGATGATCTAACCGGAGCAACCAATTTTACACTTCTCAAAGGATGAGTGGGATAGATCAATGGCGGAGTCGGGTCGACCACTTTGACACTTCTCAAAGGAGGAGTGGGATCGACCGATGGCAGAGTCGGGTCGACCACTTTGACACTCTTGGGATGAAGGGTGGGACTGACCAATGATGGGACTAGATCAATCACTTGGGTTTCACTTTCCAGATGAAAAGTGGGGATGATCGATGATGGAACTGGATCAACTACTTTGGTGAGTGATTCAACCAAGGATGAAACTAGATTGACCACCTGATCAACCAGATTGACTGGGGATGGAACTTGATTGACCATTCCATCAACTAATTATGGGTTGGGGGAAATCCTATGATAACCTTTTGGAAGTTGAAGTTTTTCCAAAAGAGAAGAAGCCTCGTCCATACGAGGACAAAGGTGAGAATAATGATCACCTTTGCATAACATGCAAGGGAATTTGACATTTGTATTATTCTTACCAACCTTAACCTCACTAGTTGACGGGGTATCATCGACATGACCAGCAAGGGATGATGACATGCAATACCACATTTCTAAGACCTTGGGAATACCAGGGCAATCCCTCAGAAAATGGTCACCCTTACAAAGACTGCAAGGGAATTTGGGTTTCAGATTCTTTGTTTTAACCTTATCTACCTTATCAACACTCCCAACACTATTAACAATAGCTGGTTTCTTAGATCCAACATTTGATGTAGTTAGAGGCTTGGTCCCTTTCTAGTTCTTCTTCTTCTCTTTCTGTTTCTTCTTCTTCTTATCAATCTGGCTACTCGCTTGAGATATTTCACTAGGTGAGGAAGGAGAAAAGGAAGGAGACCTAACAGGTGAATAAGGAGAAAGGTCAACATGAGTTTGATGTGTGGGTGGTGTGCTTACATCTGAAGCACCTGCATTCGAGATCACCGGAGTGGAAAACAACCATATCGATAACCCAATTGTGAGACATGGAAGGCTCAAAGTAACGATGTAAGGAGGACCAACATTTCCGTAAGAAGGAAAAATAAAGGGTTCCCCTGGAAAAGGGGTTCATTCATTGGTCATTCTAGGAACTAATGCCATAAAAATAAAAATCCAACCTAGATTCTTCTAGGGAGAACAAACAACACATGCTAAAAATCTAGTAAGCAAGCAACCAAAAAAAACCTTCTCACAATGAGCACACTAGTTGGTGATGAAATCCAACATCATGGGAACAAAGTAAGAAGGGGCTGATATAGAGCGGGTGGAAAAATTATGTTGATGACCTGCTTAATGGACTTACACCCCGGTGCAAGCTCTCACACATAATTATGGGTATACCCTCCAAGGAGCCTAAGTGAGTCTAGCCAACGTCGATTCTAGATACTGTGAAGACTTTCCCCTCCACAGTCACCTTGTGTAAATACCCTAAAGAGATAGGCCACTAAGGTTATCAACTACAATAGTGATGCCTGGGGAAACAGTCGACAATCCGATCCACGCGTAAGGGAAGGGTATCTAGACCAGAATCAACTTGAAAGGCTTCCAATGATCATTGTGGGTATACATTCAAGAGACCCCCATAATACACACAATCTCTACACCAAGACTGACAAAGCAGGGTGAGTAACTTTGCCAATCTTAATGCGACCTCGTGATTGACCCTTGTGTGAGAAGGGCTTTCTAGGAAAAAATGCAACAATTGGATTTCACCACTCCCTAACACAAGATCCTATGTTTGTTTTCATCTTTGGAAAGTTATATTTCACACCTATTCCAAATCCCTACAACTAATATAATGTAGGTTTGCTTCCAAAAAATGTAAAAATGTCTAATCAATTTTAGTTTAGCGCTTGATTTTTTAAAGTTGTTGTTACTCGAAAGGAAAATCACATGGACAATATGGTGTTTTGACCGACTCAAAAGTTACGCAAAGAGATGAAGATGAAATCTTTCCATTTCTATGAAAGATATTCTATGAGAAGGAGAAAACATTCATCATTACAGATGCACAATGTCCCCCAAAAAAACCAAAAACATGCAATTCCGCTACTTCAAATGCAAGCTAGTTTCATGACCCAAAAGCAAGAATGCATTAAAAAAAAAGAGAATTGAAAGAAAACAAGTAGAATATTGTTCTAAGAAGAACTCAATAAAGGATCCTAAAACCAATAAGCATCCTAAATCACTATAAGGGAGTGCTATCACTTTGATATGGCCTACAGGGGGGCATTGGTGCTCCCAGAAACTCAGAAAAATAGCCAAAAAATATGCAAAAACTCACCCAAAATGCTTGAAAATTGGGGAAATTGTAGGTTAAGGTAGGAGAAGGATAATGGATGATGAAAAACCAAGAATTTATTGGGAAAAGTACTTCAAATATCAAAAGGTAAATTACAAAAGACCTTTGAATCTCCTTACAATTTTTTTCACTTAGTCAGATAAATGAGAAGAAAACGACAAATTGACTCTAAATCGTCAAAGACAAAGAGTTATTCAAAGTAAGGAAGAAAAATATGTCAAAAAACCAAACAAACCATTATGAATTCTCATATATCAAGGTGTTGGGGACCCAAACAAGGATACACTGAGGTTGCAAGAACTCTAATAAAGTGAAAATAGGAAAAAATGGATTCAGAGACTAAACTCTTGCACGATCTTTAACAAAAAGAGGGCAATGCTTTGGTGTAAGGGGCACCAGAGTGTTCCAATGCTCTGTGTAACACCAACAGGGAGTGCCAATGCTCTGATAGTAATGGGAGGGGAGTGCTAGGCTTCAAATAGTTCAGAAAAATACCCAAAAAGCTAAAAATTCAAGAAAGTTTAGAAATCCAAAGAGTATGGGATGAAGTGAAAGAGTCAATCAACAAATATAATAATCAAAGACACAGTATGAATAAGATCAAATTGAGCAAAGACAATCAAGATATAGGAAGGAAAAAATTCAAAGGTCCCTCCCGAGTGGAGTCACCAATTTCTATTCCAGGTGAATCCTCCTACGGACAAGCGGATTCCCTCTTGGTATTTAGACCCCTAAAACCAAGACGAAAAGGGTTCTATCATTGGTCACTGACATCCTTTTAGATCTAATTAAGCTAATTAATGAAGAGGAAGAAGAGAAGTGTACCTTTTTAAATGTCTTTTGTCCTTGCAAAGTCCAAGTTGAGCTTCAATCCCAACCTCCTCGATAGGTCCTGTAGAACAAACAAAGATAAAACAAGCTTCCTATTCTACTGATATTAGCTCAAATACAAATCTATCTACCGAAGACAAGTTCATGTGGAACAAACATAAACTTGAAAGAAACAAGCCAAGCATGTATGTATCTTAATGAGAACAAATGAAGAATACTTACAATCCTCTGATGAAGGTGCAACAACTTCTTCCAGCTCTCCTTGTCCAACCCCTTTGCTCAAGTAATCTACATTGATTATGCTTCAATGGAATCTCACTTATGGGATCATAAGTTTGGTGTAATTCTAAATATCCATCTATGTACTGTATGTTGCCTATGAGATCATAGGTTTCATACCTCCAATCTTTTCATCTCATGTACCATGTACCCTTTCACCATGAGAAGGCCTCCTTATATAAGCATGGAGAGGCCCAACCACTTGAGAGATCTTTGGGATAAGTTGAGGATTCCTCCTCCTCTCCTTCAGTTGTGGATATTCCCTAAGATCATGCCTTGAACTCATATTTGAATTCAACCAACCTCATAGATTGAGGGGATTCTTCCTTGATTTCCTCCAACAAACCAAAATTCGCCCAAAAAAGGCCAGCGCTTCCTCAAAAGGGACACATAGTGTTGGAACACTCCCCTAGAAGAGGGAACAGAGTGCCAACTCTCCCTAACAGAGCATAGGGGAGCGCTCTCTTCCAAAAATTGACTTTTTAGTGCTTTTTCTAGTGGAAAAAGGCTTGTACTCCTCGTCAAGTGATTTCTCTTCTTCAAAACTAGTCTTTGAGGTGTCTTAAGTGTTCTTATGATGTCGTTAGAGGCACGAAATAGGAAAGATGGAAATATGATGTTTGCAACACTTGCGACACTTGTGGTCAAGATACGACACTTGAGGACAAGATGCGACACTTACAACACTTGTAATGACAACACTTGTGACACTATTGAAGTGAGTAATTTTGATGTGTAACAGATAACCCGATGGTGTGAAGGCATACAGACTCATTGATATTTCCTTGGACCGAATCATCATTGAGTGTAGTGTCAAATTCAAGGAAAGTGTCTCACATGTACCTCAACAATCGCATGCAGACACTTTTGTTCTTCCACCTGTTAGAGATGATGAGCATGCACATGCCAAATCTTCTTCAGATGATATTTCTAATTCATAGGATTCAAATGATCTAGATACAGATTCAATATAGTGATATGTAGAGTCAGTGCATGAAGATGCAGATGTAGATCCATAGAAGAGGACTACTCTTCAGGATGCAGGAGATCTTCTTGGGGATGCAACTAATACTAGGAGGACTCGATTTGATTTCAAGGAGCCTCCTCTTGAACTCACTGCCACTGAATCAATGCCACCCAGGAATATTTTCTTGGTTTAGTCTTCAGATCCATAGTCCTATGGAAAGTCTGCTGGAAATCCATTTTGGGAATCTAACATGGAGGAGGAGTACAACTCCCTCCTCGAGAACCATACTTAGGTTCTGGTTCCCCTTCCTACAGGAAGGAAACTTGTCAGGTGAAGATGGGTCTATAGGACCAAGAGAACAGTGGATGGAAAGGTTAGCAGATACAAAGCTAGGCTAGTTGCCAAAGGATTTTAGTAGGTGCATGGAATTGACTATGATGAGACCTTCACTCCAGTAGAAAATATGGATTCCATACATTTGGCACTTTCCATTATGGTAGCCAAGGGATGAAAAGTCCATTAGATGGACGTGAAGAATTCATTTCTTCACGGAGATCTCTCTAAGGAGATCTATATGGAAAATCCCAAGGGATTTATGTAGGAATAATATTTGGTTTGTTGACTGGAGAAGTCTCTTTATGGCCTCAAGCAAGCTCCAAGGGCATGGTATACCAATATGGACTCCTACCTGTTGTCAGAGAACTTTGTACGTTGTAAGTTAGACCTGAATGTTTACATGCTCAAGATGACTGATTCACTTCTACTCCTAGTTCTATATGTTGATGATTTGATGATCATCGGTTGCTCGTCTTCAACAATTTTTGTATTCAAAAGAATTTTTCATGAAAGATTCTTGATGACGGACATAGTTTTTCTACATTTTTTCCTTGGACTGGAGATAAGTTGAGATGCATCAGGAATCAAACTCTCTCATGCCAAGTATGCACGAGATATCCTTGAGATATTTCACATGACAGACTGCAAGTCTTCCCCGACTCCTTTTCTATCAGGATTCAAAATTGAGGATGGTGGGGACACTCCACTGGTTGACAACATACTGTACAGACAACTAGTGGGGAGTTTGTTCTATCTCACTCACTCCAAAACATACCTCTCCTATGCAGTTGTAGTCTCTAGGTTCATGCAGTAGCCACGTGATCTACATTGGAAGGCTACAAAGTGTAGCCTTCGATACGTACAGGGCACCATCACCTTTTTTTATTCACTATGAAGTAGACTCTACATTGGACCTCATCGAGTCCATTGATTCTAACTGGGCTGGTGATAGCATTGATCACAAGTCCATGTCTAGTTACTCACTCAGTATTGGTTCCATGAATATCTGTTGGTCGAGCAAGAAGCAGGCTGCTATTGCTCTATATTTAGCCGAGGAATAGTAAAGAGGGGTAGTTAACATAACCATTCACGCTATGTGGCTACCAATTTTTCTCACTAAGATGGGAATTCATTTTCATCAGTTGATCATCATCTGGTGTGACAACCAAAGAACTATGAATTTCTGTAGAGATCCAGTTCATAGGTGGCAGACGAAGAACATCAATATTCACATGCACTGCATTCAGGACTTAGTACATGAGGGGATCATCGACCTTCAGTTATATCCTTTAGCAGAACAAACTACAGACATGTTGACCAAGATCTTCACTGAGCATAAGTTCCATTCTCTGTGTAGTCATCTTGGAGTGAAGGACACAGTTGCCTGGCAACTATCAGTTCTTCTTTTTACATACATTGTACT